>JAYMSL010002679.1:0-13805 GCA_036897195.1 Plantago coronopus | reverse complement strand
TGGATTTGGGGGAAAGTGGAGAGAGAGAGAGAACTCAGAAAATTTGTTAGGATGAATTGACCAAGCTTTTTTCTCTTTATCTTCTTCTTCTTTTCTCAACTTTCTTTTTTTTTAATAAATACTAGAACCAAGGGGTTCCTCAGTTCAGGATCGGAAGTACCCAATTCAATAAACCAGATGGTTCTGGTTTCAGTTTTTCTTGAAATGGAACCGGTAGTTCTGGAACCGAGAATCGTCGGTTCCAGGAACCGTCCAGGTCCAGCCGTATTTCAAAATTACTCTAATGGAGGACTGGGGATTAAAGAAGTTCTTGATTGGAATAGAAGTGTAATGGGAGCTTCGGTGTTCAAATTGGCTAGAACTAAGGGAGTTCGGAGTTTGGACCATCTTGGAGTCAAGGAATATGATATTATAACTTGAAAGGGACCTTCATATGGGATATAAATTGTAAATATACTGATTCAGCTAACAACTTGGTGAGGAGGTTACTACTTACTAGATATGAGGGATGTCATTAAAATGCACATTCCTAAAGGCTGAAGCTCAAAGTGCAAGTTTCTTTGGCACAAAAGAATCCAGCATACTCTTTTGTATAAAATTCTTGTACTAAATTCGGCTCCAGTTAATTAGTATTATTTTGTTCGGAATCAGATCCCTCCTACTAGAGTTGTTTTTGTGAAATAGATGTTACTTCAGGGAAGATTGATAACAAGGACAAGGACAACGACGTGCAACTCAGTTGGTAAGACGCTTCCCTTCCAACCAGTATGTCAGCCCTTTGCCGTTTCAAA
This sequence comes from Plantago coronopus, assembly GCA_036897195.1. NCBI lineage: Eukaryota > Viridiplantae > Streptophyta > Magnoliopsida > Lamiales > Plantaginaceae > Plantago > Plantago coronopus. The sequence continues at coordinate 13,014 of JAYMSL010002679.1, read as the reverse complement.
AAGAAAAAATTGACAACAAGGAACATGATGTATAAATTTAATGTTGCAGTCTTGCAAGCACAAATCTTTATGTCTTAGGCTGACTCCAGCAGAGGCTGAAGTCAGAGCTGAGTTTGTTCAGCTCTAAACTCAGGCTCTACCAGAGCGCTTCAGTCCGTTGAGGCACGCCTCAACACTTTTCTTCTTCTTCTTTTTTTTTATTTGTTTTCTAATTAAGTGTTAAATTTTGTTTGTAAAATGTCAACAAAACTCTTCTTTGTCCCAGCGGTTTGAACATTTATCTTGTGCTAGTTAGCACTGGATTGATTCACGTTCAGCCACATTTTACCTTCTTTATTTCATTCTTCTATATTATTACCTTTTGGTTTATTTATTCATATACATACTCTATTTTTTTAAAAACTTTTGGTTTATTTATTCATTTAATTACTTTTAATTTCATTTGTTATTTTTATTGTATGTACATTATAATTGAACCAATTGAGTATATGCATAGTTTTATTTGCATTTTTATCAAGTCTAATTTTTCAATATGTGTTCGATTATTGAAGTTTAAAATGAAATGGTAAAATAAATTAAAAAATAGGGAATGAGAGAGGCTGAACTGCTGGAGTAGGTTTTTTGTGTTAAGGATGAGATTTAGTGGAATGATAACGTGACAGAGTTGAGCTCCAAATTAAGGCTGAACTGCTGGAGATAGCCTTATATGGTGAAATAGTTGGATCTCACTCTCATCTATTTTGTAAGTGTAAAAACACGCACGGGTGGCCAAGCCTTACTCAACCTTGAATGAGTGGATGGACTATATGACAAGTCTTGTTAAACCTAACTCAATCTCAAGTTTTCCAGGTTAGAGTTGTTACTTCAAATATGGTTTTTTTTTTAATGCTATATGGTATTGGAGGAACAACAAATATTTGATAAAGAAGTATGCACAATTCAAATAATACAGAAATAAATTGCTTCTCTCACTTGATGATTTCTATTAATAAACAAATCTGAGAACATATTCTTGAAAAAGATGTGTCTGAATTGGGCAATAACTAATAAGTTTTGTCTTTGGGATGTGGAAGTGAACTGGTGTGCAGTGAAACAGTCAAACAGATACTCCTAGAGTCTTGTTGATTTTTAGTAGAGTTGTTATTTTGAGTAATAAAGTTGTAGAGGTGTTGTTTTGCTCCTTTTGCTCGAGTTTGTAAATGAGTAGATTTCTACTTTCTACTTTCTAGTATTAGAATTTTATGTTGAATTTTAGTACTAAATATTGAGTTGTGTTTTTTTAATTTTGTATTTATATCACGTTTCAATTAATTTTCAAGATTGTACGTTGTATAACACTGAAATTTACAAAATATAAAGCTATGTTGATGATTCTTTCAACTATGTTCATAAGGTGTTAGGCTTGCTCCAGCAGAGGAGTAACTGCTAGAGCTGAGCTTGTTCAGGCGTTCCAACAGCGCCTGAACAAGCCGCAACGCTCAGGTGCGCCTCAACATTTGAGGCGCGCCTGAGCCCTTTTTATTTTATTTTTTTTTACTTTTTCTCTTTTTATATTAAGGATAATATAATTTCTTTGCTAATTTTATAAAGAAAGCCAACAATGGCCGAGTGGTTTGAACTTCTGATTTGTTTATGCGATGTCCATGGTTCGATTCTTGGTTTGAACATATTCACAACTTGTTTTCTCTATTTTGCTCTATTTTAATATATAAATAATAGTAATTGATATTTGACTTGTTTTATTTTATTAAACATATATATAAATAGTAATACTTGACAATTGACATGACATTTCATGTTAACGGTTTTATAATATTGTTTAGGTTTTAATTTATAGAATTGTAATTATAATTACTAATTTAAAAGAATCAAAATTGAAAAAAATAATAAAAATAGTAATTACGAACTGCTAGAGTATCTTTTTTATATTGGGGTTGAGATTTAGTTGACTGCTGATGTGGTAGAGACGTAGAGTTGAGCCCCCAAAGTTAGGGCTGAATGTAGATAGGCTTAATGCAGACATATTCACATTAAAAAAGAAAAACAATGAATATAGATTTTTAAATAAAATTTGTAAAAAGAAGCATAAATTCATGTATTTTAACAAATATATTCAAAATTTTCCAAAATCCAAATCCTCTCCCGCACTCTCTCACACACAGGCACATACACTGATAGTCTGCTACCCATTCACCACCATCCTTCACCGATCCACCGCGGCCATGGGCGGAGCTAAGGCGGCGACACGGACGATATCACAGCAGGCGTTCGACGAAATGGTGCAGGAAAACATAGACGACCTCGGCATGGACCCCGCCGAGGCTCTCGACGATGTCATCCAGACCCTAACTCTCCAAGGCGTCGATCTATCTGGTTTGCACCTCGCCGATCAGATTTATCACTTGTGAAATTCATTTCGTTACTGATTACAATTCAATCCATTCGTTTCCAGGTATTGCCACTTGCCTGCCTGGAGAAAGCAATCCGGCGGTTGAGTGTTTGGCGAAGCTGAAGGAGGAGAAGAGGTCCGAGAAGATCGTGGAGCTGTTGGATGAACTTAGAGTTCTCTGTCGAGATAATGGAGCTGCGATTGCGACGAGAAATGGAGGAATTGAGCTGTTAGTTTCTGTTTGCGGGAAGCTGCAGGGGGAAGTTGATGGTAGAGGATTGGCGGTGGGGCTGTACGCTTTGTCTTTGTTGATTCACGGTGAGATGATGGATTGGTAGATACAGATACTCAATTGGTAGAAATTATTAACCATTTGTGATATACGATGATTTACGACTGTTTCTTTAATGTGATGGAGATCCTATACTTTATATAATTATTATTACTTGTAGAACTAGTTTATTTGCAGTCTGAAATTCACTAAGAACTTCCAGCTACTGATTTTTTTTAGCCTCTTCTCATATCCTGGAGGCTGAATACGAGCTGTACAGTTTGAACTAATATTGGGTCTGATGCCTGTATACCGTGTAATGTGGTGGATATGGTGGATGTTTAGAAATGTATGCGAGTTAGTGAGTTGAAGGGGATGCAGTTGGAGCTAAGTGAGTCATTACAAGTTCATATATGATTGAATTTGTAAATGTTTAGTGCATTACTTTTGGAAACGATTCTATCCAGATCTGCACATTGGATGTTTGAACTGTTAATCGAGAGAGCATTCTTTTAAATTTTCAAGCTATGTCGTGAGCCGAGAACTGTTTTTAAATCTGATAGGATGCTATGCTTTATAACCATTACTACTTGTGGAATTACTTTGCAGTTCAAAATTTGCTAAATACTTCCAGCTCTGGGTTATTTGCGGGATAATTCTCAGAATTTGATTGCTTGGAGTATCCAAATATGCTAAAGGCTGATTGAAAGATTCACTGGACTTGGATCAATTTTGGCTCGATTTTTGTATACCTCGTGTGGTGGGCGTAATGGATGTGTAGACATGCATTACCTTAGTCCTATTTATGAGTAGTAGATAATGAAGTTGGAGCTAAATTATTTATTACTATATCATAATTCATATGTGGGTGAATTTGTAAACTCTGAATACATTCTTGGAAAAGGTTCTTTGCAGATAATTTCTTTGTGGCTGTTCATAGTGTAAATCAAAGGCATTTCTCAAAAGAACATTCGGTCATACATCATGGAAAAAATGGGGAATCATACCTAACTCTAACCTAAAGGTCTCTGACTTATCTTTATTTGTTTGTGTGTTACGCAGATCTTCAGAGTACTGAACTATTCAGGGCGGCTGGTGGCGTGAAGATTGTTGAAGACATTATAACCAGTGGAAGAGATGCAAATATCTTGGATGGTGTTTTTGCAGTTGTTGCTGCAGCTGGTACAGGGAACGAAGTTCTAAAGGAATCTTTCATGGAATTGAAAATTGATGAGCTAATTGTCCAGATTCTGAAACAACACAGTGGAGACAGCATTCCGAGCATATATGATGCAATACGAATCATCTTAACATCTGACGACAATCGAGTGCTTGCTTCACAAGTAAGTCAGCCTAGACGAATTGTGTCTAATTACTCGCTACTCGCCAGAGTGATCTATAACATAAAAAAAAAAAAAAAAATCGGACCAACATAATTAATATTAATATTTATAAAAAAAATGATAATAATAATAATAGTAATTAAAAAAATGCCTTTAGCCCAAAATAGGACATGTCGTGTTTGTACTTCACTTAAGCTCACAAAACTTGGCGAGATAGTGGTAATACTGAGACCTAGTGATGGGCTGACCATAATGTTATTAAAATCCTAGGTCTTTTATTATATACATAGACTTAGACTCTTAGAGCAACCTTTGTTTATCACTGCAGGTGTTTGGTTATGCTCGAAAATTTGCAAAATTAGGAATTGCGGAAATTCTTGTGGACTCACTCCGTGAAGGACTTGGTTCTCCCAGCCTAATATCTGCTAGCATTGCTTTGAAGGCTGTAGCTGTTAATGTGAGTTCTTTATTCCACCTGTCCAGACATGATCCAGCTGTATAGAATGCTAAGTTACTTCTGTTTCAGTGTTTGTTATTTCTGCTTTTTAGCCATTGTTAGATCTTTGTAAATGAATTTGCAAGTTGTGGTATACGACTGCATTAAATGGGTAGCTGGTCCTCTCATATCATAACCTCGCGGAGGTTGGTGAAGCATGTACATAAAGATGAAATGAGCCGATTTGTTAGTGTACAAGCATTCTGTTGTATTTTGACATGACATGAAAAATGTATTGAACTTTGATTACTACTTGGAGTTGCTTCCTATTGCAGGATGAGATCTGCAGGTCCATCGCTTCGATTGGAGGTATAGATGTGATCCTCAGCTGTATTGATGATAGTGGCTTACAAGGCAACAGTGCTATAGCAAGAACATGCTGTTCGTTGTTGTCTAAGGTGCAAAGTTGAACCTGACAATTTATTATATGATAATTATCTCATCTACAATCTGTCCCCGTATGATTCATTAGCTATTAGTTTTTCTTTTCTCCTTTTCCTTTGTGTGTGTGTTTTGTGTGATAGACTAACTCCCCCATGCAGCACTTAAGCCCTCTATCGTTGGCTAACCATTATAACTCAAATATTTTTCTCATTTATTTTCTGCATCGGAAATACTCGAATGCCATTTCATTTTTCTTTTGCAACAGGATTGTGAGAATGAATATCTCTTAAGATGTTATAGTATAGACTCTTAGTTTCAGAAATAAGATAAACTTTTAATCCTCCGTACATTCTCATACATGGGCATATAAACAATAAATTATGAAGACGTGTAGCCACCCTCTTCCACTGCCCTCTCTCTTTGTATTGCTCACCTATGTCTGATACTTTCTGTTGGTTTGATACTCTGGCCTTTTGAGTTTTGGCTTATCCATCATCAGTGTGAGAATTATTCTTTAACATGTACCAGGTTTAACACATTATTACAGATGGTACCATTCTAGAACAAAAGGTTTGATGGTGTAAGATCAGCATTTATTACATTAGTGATAAGCCCTCTAGCTTTGCCATGGCCTGGCCTCTGCTATTCTCATGATTTTACATACGCCTCCAATTGATGAATGCTGAAGTCATATGATGTCTTAAATTGTAATACTAATAAATACGTAAGTTTGATATGATTTCCTAAATCATCATTGCTCAAACTCTCCAACTTCAAGAATATTGATGCCATGGGTTTAGAAACTTACATGGCTCATCCTCATTTCTTTTCTCGCCAAATTTCTTTTTCAGCACACCTGTGAATTATATCTTAGTGTGTTGCTTGATTAGCTAGCTATGGGTTATGATGCTTGTAGTAACAGAATTTATTTTTTTTATTAGCTGGCAGGAAGTGATCAGAACAAGAGTGCTATTGTTGAAAAGGGAGGCATGGATAGGCTTATTAATCTCTCAGCAAGATTCTCTGATGATGTTTTGGTGCTGCAAGAGGTACGGACGTACAGTCACAGTTAAGAGTTGATGGTGTCGGACTAATCTTCAGCTAATATACATGTAGTCTGCAATGTTGAATTACTGGGATAAAAAAATAAGAGAAAGAAAATGCAGAAATAAACAAATAGGTGGTTTCCTAGTATTAATTTGGCATATATGTATTTGTGTTGATTTGCTACTTTCGTTGATGTTGTGCTGGATTATGATCAACTTAAAAGGCCAGGATTCGGCAGTTATGCAACACAACTAAAGCTAGCTACTTCACGTCTTCACCAGCGCTCATATGCTAATCTGGTATTTGTATCTAGAGCAAAATGTAAATGTATGGTGTGTGGTGCTAACTAGTCGTAGGAAGACTACAATTTCCTCTATAATATTTCGGTATTTTTGGGCACCCACTATGCAGTTAAAGTTATATGTGATTTGTCATGGTTCATATCTATGACACATGTCATCACGATTCTTACATGCAATCATATACTGATTGTGGCTTCTACTTTTGTAGGTCATGTCACTTATATGCACTCTTTGCTTAAGATCTCCTGATAATGCAACCCGAGCAATTGAATCTGGAGCTGGAGACCTTGCTATTCAATCTATGCAAAAGTTTCCCCAGTCAGACCAACTACAAAGACACTCATGTTTGATGATCAGGAATCTTGTGGCTAGAAATCCAGAAAACAGGTGAAATGAAGATCCCCGCCATTAATTTCCATACCTGGAGTTTTCCATCAGATATATCTTTGATGAGGAATAGTTTTATTTGGTTTGCAGAAAACTATTACTTGGCAATGGAATCGAACAACTGATTAGAAAGGCAAAGGGAAGCCACAAGAACTGCAAAGCTGCTGCCACTGATGCTTTAAGGGATTTAGGACTTGATAACTATAACTCATAGCTCAAACTGTCCGTCAATCCTACTATCAGCAGCCAGATTCAGGTAGATTGAACACCTGAACCAGGCTATTGTCGTTAGTTTGTGTGGCTAATCATGAGATACCTGCGACTTCCATTTCCCCTGCCAGTGAAGTAATGCCTGAGCCATTTTGTGTATTTTATGGGCATCAATGATATCTCTATATCTATATAACCATGGATGGATTTCAGCAACTGGTCTCTTCTTAATGTCTGGTGGATGCAATGAAATTAAATTGAGGATCTAACATTTGGAACTCAGGCATCACGCCTTTAAAAGCCTGTTAGACGAAGTGAACTGCTGTAGCGGATTTACTAAATGTCAAGTGTCATCCTTGATTCTTCGATTGAAATTAATTTGATACTCTTGTCCCTTCATCCGGAAATCAGTTTCAGATGTGATTTGCAATTGTGGGTTGATAGACCTATAAAGCTTTTTTGAACATATGGGAGATCCAGAGATTATACTACAAGTGTTGAATTAGGCAACAATAATTTGGTGCGTTTTTTGAGAGTTGTTACTGATACAAATAACCCAAAAGGTACACCTGGTTTAAAGTTTAAACACCCAATGAAAAGGAGAAAAAAGAGGCTAAAAGCAGAGGCAGGTTTCACAGACACCTTCCTTACTCGAGCAACATAAACAAGCAGACAAGCAGTTTTTCATGATACGATATGCCAATTTTAATGTCTTGGCAAAAATCTCAAGTACAAATTGTTTTCATGAAACTGTGAACTCAAAAGTCCAAAGTGAAAATTTCGTAACTAGAAAATCTTCACTCCAATTGTTCCCTACCCAAACAGGTCCAGGCTTCATATTACAAACCACATGAGGTCAGGTTTCATCAATCTTTCAACAACCTGTAAAATACATTTCGACCAATAAGTTACGATGATACAAGTACGAATATGTCAGCATAAATTTTTATATTGCTGAAACATGAATATCTTCATGATTCCCTTTTCTTTTCTTTTTTTTTACTTTATTTGTTGTGATATAGTAGCTGATACTGCTGGAAATCTATCAGACACTAACTCACCAAGTATCTACTAGAAGCTCCATTTTCACCTGCAACCGAGATGACAATTGGTGATATCCACATTAAGACCAAGAAGAGCCCTGAACCTATCACCCTCTACCTGGAATCAAACAGCCAGAAAGAGAGAAAATGTCCAATTAAGGCTTGAAACCAGCACAAGAACTTGGCCCTAAAATAATCTTAACAAATATAAAGAAAAATAAATAAACAAAATACTTCTCACCAGTCACTACAGGAACATCTTCTGAAAAGATTTTCTCTCCCGTTCACGTCTATCGGCAATCTATATCAAAATGAATTGGCCACAGATAAACATTAGATGTATGGAGAAAAAAATGGTAATAAAGAGATAAATAGATAGTTGAATACCTTTTTCTTTGCAGAAGCATACTCCTTTTTTATTGCACCTACAGCAATGCGAGCACAAATCAGTGGAATTGTAAATATAAAGCAATAAAATAAACTCTGAAACTAATAGAAAGCGAATAATTAAGACTTCAAGTGATTTGGCTGTGGACAACTTGACATAGTGCGCCATAAGTCATCTCTATCAATCTTAATTGGTCAGGTCTCGAGGGTAGGGTTGGCAACTTACTGTCATTTGGCTCCAATTCAAGAGCTTTCCGGAAACTCTCGACTGCAGCATCAATATCATTCAGAGCAGTATGTGCCTAGTTCAGTAGTAAAAGGTATACAAATCAGTACACAATAAAAGCAACATGTTGAGAACCAAAGCATGCATTAGAGGGGAAATCATCACATAAGTCACAAAAAAACACAATTCGGCAAATGGAACACAGAGAAAAACTACAGGGTTTTATTACTTACAAAATACCTATTCATGTTCACTATTACACCTTAAAATGGACATATTTCATACTCCATGACCAATCAGGGCGTAAATATATGCTTTCGACTCACGGATTTTACTTGCTACAAACCTCAAGCCTAACTGATTCTTCTTATTTTTAGGTCCGGGTGGGTGTGGAGGGTACTTGTGTAGTCAATAAGCTCCTATTGAAAGCTATTTTAAGCTTTTAGCTCCCAAAAGGTTAAAATTAAGCTCACATTCGGTGTGCTCTAAGTCATCAAATCCAACTCTACACAATTCATCATTAATTAGCATGTAGACCTCAATGTTGTCAATGACCTGATGCTGCAATTATTCCTTGCACGGGTCATGTAACTTTCTTTGTCAACAATTCAACCCCCTTCAGGTTTGGACCCCTTTAAGCTTATATCCCCTGGACTATTTAGACTTCATGATATACCTCCTAGGCCTTTGGATGGCTAAAAGATCATTAATCAAGGTCACACAGAATACTCCTCCAAGTGAACCTTACTCGTGGTACAAAGTCAAACAATTTCTTATTTTTAAAGACAAATAAAAACAAAGGGGAAAAAAATAATTAAGAAGAGAAACAGAGCAGATGTCAGTCTCATAAATTTAGGGGTTCTTCTATTTTGATTAAAAAGAAGTATTGTTTCTCTACTTGTGGTTATTGCAAATCACCAAGTAAAAGAGTAAGGACATGAAAAAGGCCAATAAGATAGCAAAATGCTACACAAATAAGAACGACTATGCACATCGACTGGTGCAATGTATTGCAATTACATCTTTCAGAGCCTACTTAAGGCTCTGGGATAACGACATAACCCAACAAACAACAAAACTACTAACTTATGGGAGAAGCATGCAGATATATGAAATTGATTCACCAGCAAACTAACAGAATATCACCCTGAATGGAAATGCAGTTTACTGGCTTGCCATATGGCTTATAAATCTAGTCATGGACCAACAAGTTTTAGTTGAAGGCAATCCTACAGTGTCTGGAGTCCTACTAAAACATAGATTTACAGCTAAGACCTTACAATGTGTTGAATAAATCAAAGAAGATGTGGTGACTTCGAAAACAACCTGGCCCTGACGGAACAATGCCTTTGCATTGTTCTCCCCATCCCGCATAGCGAACTCAGTGTCCAGAAGTGCTCCTTTCAAATCTCCCAGTTTCAATTTACAAGCCTATAAAATGTTTGAAAGACTACTGTAAGCATTCTCCAAATAAAAAAAATATTACTCATAAATTGAGGGAGTCCTTGGGTTATGCAAACTTTACAGCAGCCATATACGACATATAGCATCCAACAACCAAGTTTCTAGAAATATACAGTACGAGGTTATTCAACACTTAACCAGGATGCAATTTAACATGCCAGCAACGAAGTTATTCCTTTAAATACAGAATTTTGTATATGTAACGAGAACCAGTTATCACTGTGATCATTTACTGCAAATAGTCTTAAAGCATTCACCAGCATCCAAACATAACAAAATCAGTCTTTATAATGCAGAAACACTTATGCCACATCAATAGATGAATAAGTTTTTAAGATTCCAGAAACCGCATCACAAAAGAGCATGTTTAATCAAAAGAAAAATAACAAGAATACCGACGAATCTACCAGGACTAAGTCATGCAAAACAATAACCTGCATTCTTATCTAGTTATCCAGGTACTTGCTAATGACGTATACAAGTGGCATGACTACAAGATCAACTGTACAAATCTAATGACATTGTTCCTGAAAATAATTATTTCAGAAGCAAGACATAGGGACATTAAATGCCTGAACTGAAGTGAAAACCAGACACCAATGTAAAGTGAGAGAAATTGCCAACAGTGTGAGAACAATAAACATAATAATATGGATGCCAGATTAAAAACAGAGCACAGTTTAGAGTATGTCAGCCAATTCAGGCAAATGATTATTAGCACATTGAACACAGTATACTGACTGACCAACTGATAGCATAAACAGTTCAATAAAAAAAATTGAAAGAAAAAAAAGGTCAAATCTGAAGACAACAAGCAAAAAAAATGCAACACACGAGTAATATGTTATGGACTCAATTTATTTGTTGTCAAGAGAAAATACAATACAAGGCTAAGCTTGATGTCTGCATAACTCATGAACTTACAGAACTATTGGTGAATATCTGAGACTTCATCTTCCGCAAATACTCGCTCGTATCTGCTGGAAAGGACACAGAGAATTTTAAGAATCAAAGAAAATTAAAATGAAAACAAATCCAGTCAATCCAACTTCCGAACTAGTCAACACAGAGCTATACTATAACATAAATCATCACCTTCATCAATCCCCTCCTTCTCCCAGCAGATATCTAGATAGCGCAAGGCTTTTCTATACTTCCGCAGGGCCATGGTGTAATCTTGCTTCTGTAAAGATCACACAGAGTAAAAAAAAGTGTACTACAGCATACATATAATGAGGGATAAATCAGTGTGCTCAAGTGACCCCAAAAGTTATCACCTTGAAGTGCTCATTCCCATAGACCTTAATTGCTTCAGCGGCTTTCATCCACCAAGAGAGCTCAGTAGAACTCTCATCAAGATCAATTGGCCAATCAGGATACAAGTCTCCATCCTTGAAAAAATTAGCAGTCCCATCATCTGCACCTTCAGGTATCTCTCCACAGTCAGATATAACAACCTCAACCGCAGGACAGTCATTCTCACCAGTTGACACATGCTCAATGGAGCGCACGACTCCCATTCCTTTTAACACCTTGCCAAACACAACATGCTTCCCATCCAGATGAGCAGTGCGAGTGGTAGTGATGAAAAATTGGGAACCGTTAGTGTCTGGTCCAGCATTGGCCATAGACAACATCCCCTTCCTTTCGTGCTTCATTTCAAAATTCTCATCTTCAAATTTCAAACCATAAATCGATTCACCTCCTGTCCCGTCACCAGCAGAAATATCACCTCCTTGTACCATAAAACTCTTAATTACCCGATGAAATCGTGATCCCTAAGACAAGCACATAAGACTATGGTAAGATCAAAAATCTCCGAAAAGCACAGAAAAGTACGGTTCCAGCAACATTAATGCTACCAGGTAAGCTATATCAAAGCTACGCATATTGCAGAAAACAAAAATTCAACTCATGTGTGACCGAAATCACAGAACAGTTCCTGGCATTTCAATTAACATGAAAGCTGATCAGTAATGTATATCAAAGCTACGCATGAAATGAGATCATGGCACAAAAACATTCAACTCATATCAAGTGACTGAAAAGCACATGACAGCTCCTAACATTTCAATTAACACACAAGCTGATCAGTAATGTATATCAAGCCACACAAAATGAGATCATTGCACACCAACAAAACTCAACTCACATCAAGTGACTGAAAGCACAGAACAGCTCCGAACATTTCAATTAACACGACATCAGATCAGTAATGAATATCAAAGCTACACACAAAATGAGATCCTTGCACAGAAACAAAACTCGACTCATATCAAGTGACTGAAAGAACAGAACAGCTCCTAACATTTCAATTAACATGAAATCTGATCGGCAATGTATATGAAAGCTACACACAAACTGAGATCATCGCACAAAAACAAAATTCGACTCATAGAAAGTGACTGAAAAGCATGGAACAGTAACATTACAGCAAAATGAAAACAAATTGATAAAGCAAACCAAAACTAAACACACAATTTGCGATCACTGCAGGAAATACTTAAATTCAGACCTTGAAATGGAGAGGAACACCAGTATTAGGGCCAATGCCTTTCTCTCCGGTGCACAGAGCCCTGAAATTCTCGGCGGTTCTGGGAACAACATCGGAGAAGAGCTCGATGACAATTCTTCCTTCAAGCTCACCTCCGATGGTGATGTCGAGAAAGCAACGAGTCCTGGCAGCCATATTGGTAGAAACAGTAGGAGGTGGTTAGTGGGTGTATAGGTGGTGTGTATAGGTGAGCAGGAGAAGAAGAGTCTGGAAGAAATGAGAAGAGAAACCCTAAACCCCGCTTTTATTATATTTCGAATTGAAAACGAATAATAATATTCAGCCTTCTTTGTTGAGCACTTCGGTGAGTTCCAAGTTGTAGGGGCCAAGTATGTAGTACTTCTACTTCGTATATTGCGACAGTTGCGATGGGGTCAATAGTCTCAATACTCGATATAACTTCATATATCCGTCTCATAAAATATTACTCGTTAAAATTAGCGCATAATTTAAAATATATCGAATTGTCAAAACGCATGTAGACGACTGTGTAGGTCTGGCAATTGGTCCG
>JAYMSL010002678.1:0-13807 GCA_036897195.1 Plantago coronopus | reverse complement strand
TCAACCGGTAATTCTGGAAATTGAATCCATAAAACCCTAGTATCAAGGAGGCCTTGCGCGGGTGAAAAATTTGGCCTCCATCTTTGGACAGCAAGAAAATGATCAAAAATATACCATGGACCACCCGCCAGAGCCATGGCATAATCATCTTGATTAGAAACATTAATAACATAATAACCTTTGCCTAGATCAAGAGAAGTTATGGAATTTGACATTCACCAAATACCCATAAGATGTTTTTCAATATTTAAAACCCTTCGTGTGAGACCAAAAGTTCGAATAATAAGAGATTTTTTCCAAGGTTTATAAAGATTTGATAGTTCCTCCTTAGAGAAAACGATAGAGGGTAAATCTTGTCTAAGAGGATCCGATGCAGCTGGATCGTCCTTATCTCCCTCCGCAACATCTTGATCGTCGAACCATTGAGTATAATACGTATGGCTAGGATTTTGTGCTAGAATATGTTTGTAGGAAATAAGTTGAGGCAGGGTGCCCTGTTGATGTATGTTTTTTGGGTTGGAGCAAGAAGGAGATTGGGAAATATCTGGTGGTTCCGGTGGTGTAGCCGGATGTGGAGACGGTTGTGGTGGTGGTGCTTGCGATGAGGAGAGGGAATTCATGGTTCTATGTTATTTGGTTAACATCCCACCAACACTTGGTTTCGCCTAAACCTCTTCAACATTTGCTTCTTTCCGAACCCAAACCTCCTCTAACAGTCTATTGCAATTTACCTAAACCATACATGACTCATGAATCAGCTCCCAAATCATACCCCACTTCGCAATCTCTACCTCCATCATTGAGCAAGTTCCCAAACCAGTTATGTGCTCATCAATTTCCAAACCTTTTAGCACTTTCCTTTACCTCTACACCAACGACGCTTCATCTCCCGACCAATTCTCCACCTCAGCATTTCCAAAACCTTATAGCTCTGACTTTTACCTCTACACCGATACCCAAACCGTTTCTCAACCACTGCAATTTCTGAAACCAAAATAGCATTGACCTATAATATCTCAATTAATTTCCAAACCTTTGAGCACTTTCCTTTACCTCTACACCGACGACGCATCACCTCCCAACCAATTCTCTACCTCAGCATTTCGAAAACCTTATAGCTATGACCTTTATCCCTACGCCAATATAGTCACCCAAACCGTATCTCAACCACTGCCATTTCCGAAACCAAATAGCATTGACCTATACCTCCATCGTCTCCCAAACATTTCTCTATCTCTACAATATCTTTCCAAACCTTTAGCACTTTCCTTTACCTCTACACCGACGACACATCATCTCCCAACCAATTCTCTACCTCAGCATTTCCAAAACCTTATAGCTCTAACCTTTACCTCTACACCAATATAGTCACCCAAACCGTTTCTCAACCACTGTTATGTTCATATACTTAATTTCACTTCATTTCAGTTTAAATTAATTTAAAAATAAACAGTTGAATCAGATGGCGTCTAACTAATGGTACTATTTTGCTACTACTATCTGGAGTTTAGTTGAGGTGAAAAAATTGTGCTTGATTTTAGTTAAGGAATTATAAGATTTATATATACAGAACTTTTTTCGAAACAGAGATTTATAAAGAAATAATAAAAGGTTACGTACGATTGTGTTAACAAAAATATACTATTTGTTGTGAAAGGTCTTTAACAAAAAGATCGCTAATAAATAGTTGATGTTCATACTAAGATGGTTGATGTATATTATAAAACAGCAAATTAAATGTTTATGATAAAATAGTTGATGTATTGAAAATTCGATTAAGATGTTAAAAGTATATGAACCAGCATTGACATTTGATGATCCAAGCTTTGAGTTTCCGAGGCCAAGACCAAGTATTGTAGCATTGGAATTGTTTACAATTAGTGGGCTAGCATTAAGATCGATGAGGCTCTTCCCAATATTCAAATTGCCAGAGTCTGCTGGTGCAACATTGACATTCTTTATGTGCGGTGGGCCACCATTTACAGTGTTGACTTTTGAGGGTCCACCATTGTCATTGTTGTTGTTGACACCCGATTGGCCATCATTGACCTTGTTGTCTTTCGTTGTGTAATGTTCTTCCACGTCTTCCAAATTGAACAAGCTCACCTCCGCTTCTTCTTAAAAGTGTGCTTGTTGATAAATGTATTTTGGATTGCAATGATGATAAATTTCAGTAAATGGGGAGACAAATTTATATAATTCTCAAACGATACGAACAACTGTTTGGAATGATTTGTTATTTCCCAAACGCATGTCTTGTAACTATTCAAAACTGAGCACAACTGTTTTAACATACAATTTTCATGTAAAATTGTAAGCTTTCTAGTGCGGTATATTCACTCCGTCACCAACAAAAAACAGTTTTCCAATTTATCTATTTCCAGTCAATTTAACTTTAATGGTAAAATATTTACAAAATTAAATTTCAATATTCCACATACCTACTAAATTTTTATTTTATAATTTAATTACAGATTTTAGTTTAATAGTGTAAGTTTAATTCACGGTCACATGTGTACGAATTTGACTACAAATAATTCGTCCAAATTAGCAATAGTTGTTTTGAAATGGAAGTAGCACATCTTATACACATATTTAGTTATTCACACCCAACTCGTAAATAAAGTATCCACCATGCAAATAAAGAATTCACCCATTACAAATCGGATATTATCAGAAACTATGTTACATTTATCTTAATCACATTAATATCTTTTGTAATCTAGATGTAAATGATTCCATCAGTCAAAATTCACATACTCCCTTCGTCTTAATATAGTTGTCAAAATTTAACTTTTTATTGTCAAACTTATTCAGCTTTGACTAATAAGATTAGATAATTTAATTGAATTATATAATGAAAATTTACTATATGGAGTATTGCAATATGATTTGTTGAATATTTTGATTGCAATCATAGTTTAAAAATAATTTTCAGTCAAGATTGAAAAAGTTGGACTATCAATTATCAAAATTGGACAATCGTTTTGAAATTGAAGGAATATATATAGAGTACATTTACCAAAAGAATACAATATAACTTTGTAAAGGTGGTAAAAAGTATTTAATGTTAATGGGGTCATTTTAAGTACAAGTTTGAATAGGTACTAGTATTATTTGACCATGTTTATAACTTTATTGTATACTTTTGGTAAAATCATAATCTCTTAATTTTAAGAAAGTTGTCCAAATTTTGATTTGGTATTCAAACTTTTTTTAACTTTGACCTAAAATAATTTTTAAAACTATATATAATGATAAATGTATACAGTTGTGACCGTGAATTAAATTACTTGCACTATTATTTTGAATTCTGTGAATCATATAATAAACTTTTAGTATGTAAAATATTGCAATATATAATATTGTAAATATTGTACCATTAAAGTTAAATTTTGGAAATATTATATTATTAAAGTTAAATTTTGCAAGTGTTGTACCATATATAAAAGTTAAATTTTCTAAATATTGTACCATTAAAGTTAAAATGACAATAAATAATTAAAGTGGCCAGTTGTACCCTTTCTTCACATCTTTTGAGAATTATAAATTTGTCTCTCCAGTTTCTGAAATTTATCACTGCAATCCAAAACACTTTTGCAAACAAGCACTCTTCTCTTCTAAGACAAAGCGAAGGAATTTTGAGTTTGTTCAATCTCGAAAATGTCGAAGAACACTCACGTAGCGAAAGACAACAAGGTCAATGAAGGTCAATCGGGTAACATCAACAACAATGGCAATGGTGAACCCTCGAAAATCACCAATGTCAATGATGGTCCATCGGACATCATCAATGTCAATGTTGCACCTGCGGGCTCTACCAATTTCAATGTTGGGGAAAACCTAATAGATCTCAATGCTAGCCCACCGACTGCGAATAATTTCAATGCTACAACACCGGGACTCAATTGTGGTTTTCGTCTTGGACCAGGTGGCGAGGGCCTCAGGAACTTCGGGCATGGAACAAGAAATGTCAATGATGGTAAGAATTTCAATGCTCGAACATTGGGCCAGAACTCTTTCCTTCCTGGTCCATCAGGCATGGGCCTCCACCACTCCGAAGCTGGACCGTCGAATGTCGGTAATGCTGGTCCAGGCGTCAACGACGTCCATGGTGAACATCTGAAGATGCGGAGTTTGTCGGGTGTAATACGGGGAGACTACGATTTCGTTAGGCCAGGATTCCTCAACGAACTCAAGCTAGGTTACCAAAATGCCAATGTCATAGCACCAGTCGTCCCTCCTGAGGTAACACTTATCGAAATTCATATACTCTCTATATATTGTAATTCTCATAAGGGAAAATCACAAATAGTTGTCTTTCCTAAATACCAATTATTGTTGATTATGACATAGTTTAACAATTTCATTAACCACATTTTTTATTCCAAGTAATGTTCCTAATGTGATCACTTTGATATAGGACGAACTGAGGCTTGCTATTGTAGCCGTCGAGGACCAACCTGGTGAAAATCAGCGGGAACGCGGGGTTTTGATTAACGAGCCCCTGAATAACATGAATCATCATGTTCGTCCGGGTCGAGCAGGAGTAATCACGGTGGAACGTTATGAACCACGGACACCCGAGGAGAGAACAAAAGGGTGGATAGACCGTAAGCTAGCTTGCAGAAGACCAGAAGGAAAAAGCCAGTGGGAGAGGGTATGTTTAGTAATTACTTGGCCGGTTTTTTTTACCTTTATGAAATGAAGCATTTTATCTGATTGCACTTGTAGAACTACATCCATGTGAGGAGTGATATACAATGCAAGACTTATACAACAGTGGTGGATTACATACGCGATAATAGACGTCCTCGCCAGATTATCATGGTAAGTTCTAATAGTTTCAACCCCTTTTGAACAGTTTCTTGTAGTGAACATGCCCAATAACAAGCATAATTGTGTGCACTTTTGCAGGCGAATTGGCAAGGTGGGAGAAATCCAAACCGCAGATCGCCAGGCAATGTCCAACTCAACATGTTCCTAGTAGGATACATCGATATGCACTATCAGGGCGAGCTAAATGGCCATAGGGTTTATAATTTTGGTAATCCCCAAGTCCATAATTGGTTATCGATAATTAATTGTGTTTGTTAACATATTAATTTAATTTTTACGAATTTTAGATGTTAGTGGGATGTTAGCGAGTACTGACATATTTTTGTGTTGATTGTGTTGTTAGATGATAGAGTTTTTGTTAGCAGCAATCGACATCAAAGAGAGCAGCAGTTAGAAGGAATGATGCCATTGCCTGCAGGATACACGCATTTCCTGTTTGATTATGAGCTTCGCGTGGAAAATGATCATGATGCTCCAAATGCTCCTGATGATCCTAATGCTCCTCATGCTACAACAGCTCTTGCTCAATCCAAAAGCTCATGATTCTGATGCTTAGTTCTCAATATGAATTGTAATCTGCATGTGCCTTTGCACGATCTATTTATATTGTATGTTTCGTTGGTCTAGCATTGAACACGTATTTCATTGAGTGTAACAATTTTTTATTTGAAGTATTAAGTGTGATTTATCAATATTCATCAAATTGGATTTGTATATATTGGTGTAATGTAGATCACTTCATTGTCTAATTTAATGTTTGTGCTCTTCTATGTAATAAAAATTGACAACTTATGCAAAAAATTGAAAAGATTGAATAGAATTCAAAATAGAGACAAAGATTTGTCTAAAGTAAAATGAAATTAGTCTAACCTAAACATTTAGATCAAAAGATGATTGTACTAATTGGTACGGAGTTAATTAATGTGTTTTTTTGTGTTAGTTAGATGAATAGTAAATGCTACTTAACAGAGTTTCAAAATTAGTGTTTGGTATGTTTTAAGGATTTTTAGGCGTTTTAGAAGGAATAATAGTAGGGGGAAGAACTAAGAACTGTGTAAGAAATGTGTAAAATTGTGTAAGAGTGTGTAAGATGTGGGGTATGCGTAAGAGTGTCTAATAATGTGTAAGAGTGTGAAAGTAATAAATATGATATAAATGGTTGTTCTTAACTATGACAGACAATTAGCAATATTATTAAACCTATTATAAAAAAAACATGTTTCCAAAAATTTATGACTTTTTCTTAACTATGAATGGCAAAATTTGCAATATTATGAACCTTAATTATCAAAATACATGATTGGAAATGATTGGAATAATGAGAGAATTCTTGCAAAAGGAATTTATAAAATAACCGAGCAAAACATAAAAATAAAATATATATTTGAAACACGAACAAAACAAAGGAAATATAAAGCTATCACATACCTTAGGGCTTAGGCGACGTTGCCAGGAAATTGATCTCTCTCTTTCTCTCGTTGTATAAACAAATCTGAGTCACCAGTTCTCTTAAAGAAGGCGGATCCCTAATCAACTGCACGCGCCTCGCGTGCCACCACCGTGAAGACCGAGGTCGAGATCTGTTTTAAACAAGAAAAATGATCCAAGAAAACAATCAAAAGTTGGCATGAAAATAAGTAAACAATCAAAAAAAACTTTGTGGTCTTTAATGAAAGCATACATACCATACCAAGAAAACTGTCGGAGAAGATGATCGGAGAGGGGCGCTCAATTGTTGTCGGAACCACCGAATCACAAAAACAAACCGATCAAAGTGTAGATCGGACAGATGTGATCATGAATATCATAATGAAAGTTTAATCTGAGCCAAAAAATGGTCGGAATCGCCATTTTCAGTCGAGAGAAGAGAGGGGGCTAAAGACAGAGTCAGGAATGGGGGAGAGGGGGGAAATGCTAGAGAGAGAAAGGTAAAATTTGATAAATGTTTAAGTGGCTAGACAAAACGCGTGCTAAGGGCTTAAACGGCACGCATACCAAATAGTCTGACTATTTATTGTAAGAAATTAACTTGTTGGGAAAATCAATAGAAATTAATTGTAATAATGTTTTTTTTAAGCGACAAAGCGAAAATCAATAATGGTTCCTCATTTCTCCCCGAGATGACTCGAATCCCCGGCCTATTGGTTGGATGGGAAGCGTCTTACAACTGAGTTGCACTTGATTGTAATAATGTCGTCATCATGCATGATGGATTTTACCCCATTAAATAGACTGATTGTAGTGATAAATGTTTACAATACGAGGTCCTATAAAAATGATAATTTTATTGCTATAAAAATAGACCCACTATGTGTATCATTGTGAGAAACTACAAAGTGAAACAAGATATGAATAAAAATGATATTTTTATTACTATCAACATTCATTATGATTTTGTTCTAATTACTTGTGTTTTTCAATACTTTTACAATATGTTATCAGCACGAATTTCACCAATGGGTGTCGATTTGCAATCTGCTAGCGATCTTGAACAGTCGATTTTACAAGTTGTATGTTTTATTTCGGCAGCATTGAACATGTATCCATTCGCAGTCTGCTAGTGATCTTGCATCTTCGATTTTGCAAGTTGTATGTTTCATTTCTCTAGCATTGAACACGTATCTATTCGCAATCTTCTAGTGAACACAGTCAAATTTGCTAGTTGTAGTTGACGTTTTTGGTCTAGCACAAATGAACTTGATTGAGTTCGAAACTTTCTAGTACTAATTGATGGAAAGAGTATTACTAAAGATCACGTATTTTACTAACATCTAGTAGTGGTTTATTCCAATTGTTTCTCCATGAACCAATAAACTAAACAAAAACAAAAAACCAATGTTAAATTATGATATGAGAGATTTATGGAATTTATTACATTTGTACTTATTATCTAACAACCGCATATATGTTCCACTCATCTCTCTGTTTCCACATGACATACAGAAGGTAAAACAGCAACACAGTATTAGTAGTAGTACCAACTCCAAATTCCGTTCCGTCCCAAACTTTTCATATAACTTTTCAATCCACAAAATAAAATATCAATAATTTATATAAATGTAATACTAGCATGAGTTCTTTTCAATATATTTATCATATCATTGTAAATGTAAATGAAAGTCGAACATAAGAAAATGCAAACGATAAGTTTTGATCCAGGACGCCGCGGTAAATGGTAAATGAGAATTTCGGACGGGAGGGAGAGGGTAAGTTGTAACCACCAGCTAGCAGTAAAGATAAAAAGAAAGATCCAATTAATGTAACCATCTTTGTCTGCATGTTTTCCCCTGGCCTCATCCCTGTCCTCACTTTATATTATACTACTCCTGTGTTCAATCCTTCTGCTACTGTAATCACACATTACACAAAACCTCTGCAAAAAACACAGCTATGAAGCAACCTCATCAAGACCCTCAAAAACCACCCCAAATTAAACCCACCAAGAAACTCCCATCATCATCTTCATCACCACAATCTCCTACAAAACCAAATGCAGCACCAAGATCAAAGCTCCCACCTAGCCCGAGACCCAACCGGAAGCCCGGTCCAGTTGTCGAAAATGCAGCTACTAAAACTAAGCCGAACCGGAGCCCTGAAGCTAATGCAGGTGTTGTGAATGTGATCAGGAGATCTGATAAAGAGAGAAGTATGGTCAAGAATGGTAACAATGCAGCTGCTTGTCCAGTTGATGAGAAAGTGAGATTGATCAAGAAGTTGGAGAAGCAGGTGATGGTTTTGAGACAAGAGCTGGAGAAAGTGAATGGAAGAAATGTGGAGCTTTTGTCGAGAAATGTGTGCCTTACTGAACAACTTTCTGCTGCTCTTGCCAAGATTGATTCTCTCCAACCTCCTCAACAGGTTCGGTTCAGTTCATTAAAACTCGTTTTACAAGAGACTGACTTTCGTTGTTTTTGTTCGGTTTTTTTTTCCTGTCCTTCAGTGTCACCAAATGTGAGATTCGTTTGCTAAGGTTTAGTCTTCGTGTGTGTAATCGTGGTGGTGCCCCTGAGTACCTGTCATTGTGATGTTTTATGTGTTGTACCATACGACATATATAACATTTGATACAAACAGCACATTAAAGCATTAGATGGCATAACCAAACATGGTAGCGTAGATCAATTTGTTTGGTTAATACTAGTCGGAAAATACTGTATAGACTAGTCTTAAAGTTTGGTAATTTCAAGGCTTGGATAAGGCCAGTTTCAGTTTCTAGGTGTGAGTGTGACTTATTTTATTAGATTTCTTCAGGTGTTTTAATTAAAGGGTTTTAACTTTTATGTGCTTTATGTAACAACATTAAGTAGATGCCGAATAAATTAAATTGGTTGGTTATTAGGTGGAACAAACCAAAGTTTATTGTGTTTGGTGGCAAATTCTTGTATGAATTATTGTTTAGACCGGACCTATAAAACAAATGTAAACGCGAATTATGGATACGAAGCGTTGAAAGTGTTATTGATGTTGATTCGAACGATTTGGAATCGAACTTACATGAGCTAGGCCTAATTTTTTTACTGAGGTTACACCCTCTCTCTTTCGGAGTACCAAAATTAGAGTTTTTAAAATGGAGTTTGCTGTTCTGTTCTGTTCTGTTCTGTTCTGTTCAGAGACTACATACAGAATAATTTGGTTCATGCATGATTATTACTTTGATGATCAGTTTTAAAATTGTACACAAGCAGGCACATTTTGAAGACCAGCAAACAACCAACATCAAGGCTGTGCAGTTGCTTATTGCCAGCAAGCTTGAGCAGCCAAGATCAGTTAAAACTGAGCCAATTGATGATTCCTCTCCAGAAAAACAGAACTGCAATGATGTCGTTCCTACAAAGATTCCGGAACCAGCAGCCTCTTCAAGGGGACCGCCACCTCCACCACCACCCCCTCCTCGTGTGATACCCACCAGAAAAGCTTCCTCTGTGGAAGAACTGTACCATTCTTTGTCGAAACGTGCTGCAACACAGAATTCTCCGAAAAATGGAAACTTTAGCAAACCATGTGTTAGCACTAGCAATGCACATAGTAGCATAGTTGGGGAGATACAGAATCGTTCCTCACATCTTTTAGCGGTCAGTGTCAATTGGCATTCGTTCCCCACACTTCATTCTTCTGTTGAATCTTGTTAATACTCTAGTGTGTTTTACACTTTCCCAGATTAAATCGGATATTGAGACGAAAGGAGAGTTCATCAATGGCCTAATAGTGAAAGTGCTAGCTGCTTCGTTTGCTGACATTGAAGATGCTGCTGATTTCGTGGATTGGCTAGACAGAGAGCTTCTTTGTTTGGTAATTGTCTGTCAATTAGTACATTTTGTAATTATAGCTGAGAATCGACATTGACAAGTGACAGCTAAACTGTTAACCTGCAACATGAAGGCTGACGAAAGGGCGGTTCTGAAGCATTTTAAGTGGCCTGAGAAGAAAGCAGACGCCATGCGTGAAGCTGCAATTGAATATCGCGCACTTAAATTTCTGGAAAATGAAGTCTCCTCCTACAAGGATGATTCCACCATTCCATATGGCATTGCCTTGAAGAAGATGGCAAGCTTACTGGATAAGTACGATATATAAAAACAGTATTGAGAAAACATATTTTTCGTAGGCATATTGATCAATGTAATCGATTGTTCTTACTGGATGATCAGGTCAGAGAGGAGCATACAGAGGATAACGATGCTAAGAAATTCAGTCATGCGTTCTTATCGAGACCACAATGTTCCTATCGACTGGCTGCTTGACTCTGGAGAACTTGTTTGCAAGGTTTGTCTTTAATCAAATTGCTTCCTGTGATGTAATGCTTCTGTTTGAGTAGTCATAGTAGTACTGAAAGATTACTGACAGGATGTATTTGTATCGAATTTGTACAGATAAAGCTTGGTTCTCGAAATCTTGCAAAGAAGTACGTAGACAGAGTCATGATGGAACTTCAGTCAAATCGCCATTCAGAAAGGGAATCTACTCATGAAACTCTCTTGCTTCAGGGTGTTCATTTCGCGTATAAAGCACAACAGGTATGTTAAAGTTATATACATGCCATTGTTAATCATGCTGGTTTAGTTTAATACTGGACATGCCTCTGCCTCAGATTGCTGGTGGCCTCGACTCAGAGACATTGTGTGCTTTTGAAGAGATGCGGCGTTGGGTTCCGTCAAGAAATCTGGGAGGGTCTCAGGAAATGCTACTGGCAGGTGTACCGTCGTCTTGAGATGTAGAAGAGGACTTGCAGTTAGCAAATGTTACTTTCTAGTGTGAGCTATTCCAGGAAGACTGTATTCGTAATAAGATGTTCTTGACCGAAATAATTGGATGAAAATCTTGGTTGTAGTCTGTAGATGTGTTGTTGTGCAAGTTTTCCTAGATTCAGACTGCAATGTGAATCCGAGAGGGACACTGTTGCTTTAAAGTTACCCAGGCCCTTTTGAATTCGATTGAAAATCTCAGAACTGAACTACAAATAAACCAGAACTTGGAACAAATTTCAACTACTCAAACTGAACTTGCCTAAGCCTACTAGGAAACATGTTTTGATTTACACCTCACCTTTTTAACAAGAATCTCATAGGCAATGCCACATACCAGACCTCTTCAAACTTTCTGTTGGGCATTTAATGTAGAAAAGTTACATAACTTTTTCCAAGTTCACATAAAGCATCACCATTGAGGTTACAGCTAACTGGAAGTTTAAAATTAGAGAAATATAGAAGGGAATATAAATGCATTTACTTCAAAATTGTTAGTTTTCAATCACTGAAATGATTTTCTAGTGACAATCACACAAGTATACAATTACAGAGGTGATTTAAGTAAACAAACTTGCATCAAATTAGACAACATGGTTAATTCCAACTAGAGGAGAAATCCCAATACTTGGTGTGTGCTTTCAAGAGAGTATGTCTCTCTACCTTATCGACCCCTCACTAATTGAGGAAACTTTGCATACACCTGCTGAAGTTGTAAGTGGCAAATCTTTGTAGCAGGCAACCAACTCCGTGTTTGTATGCAAATCCACTTGAAGTGTTTCCCACACCTTCTTCTTAGCGTTTAAAACTTCATCCGGTGGACCTTCAAACCCAGGAAATGTTACTCTTTCGCCAACAACAGAGCCTTCAGGAGGTTCAACCAACTCAACCTGACAAGGTAACAAACTTTATTTAGGAAATTGACCAATCTTACTCCATAGTGCAAATTATCAAGCATCATTAAGTCTCCCTGATCTATGATATGTACAATTCTAATCTCAAACTGTGGAAAAACAAAGGCTTGAATCTAACTCATATAAAATGATGTCAAAATGAGACATCCATGACTAGTACACGATTTGCATAACCCATAACAATCTTAAGAAACTAAATTCAAGCTGGCCAGGGGATTGCCATAATCCACTGCTAAACAATAATATTAATTACGCAGGATATATGATATGAGTGGAAAGGATTGGCAACAAAGGGAGCATTGATATAAATATCCGGGAACAAAAAAACTAGTGTATATGGAGTATGGACAAAGGCACAATCATTAACCACAGAATTAAGGAAAACTTGGAAAGTGAAGTATCATACACACTTAATACCATAAGTACGCAAATAATCCCCTCAAAAGTCTTCAAGTTTTGCATTCGTCTTACCTTTGTCTGGTCCTTGTTATTGGCTGCTAGGACCATTGCTTGGGACATTATGCCTCTCATCTTTGCTGGCTTCAGG
Organism: Plantago coronopus; assembly: GCA_036897195.1. Taxonomy (NCBI): domain Eukaryota; kingdom Viridiplantae; phylum Streptophyta; class Magnoliopsida; order Lamiales; family Plantaginaceae; genus Plantago; species Plantago coronopus. The sequence continues at coordinate 1,265 of JAYMSL010002678.1, read as the reverse complement.
TTACATAGGACACATACCTTCCGGTTCTGATAGTTTGACATTATTGTGCAACCATTAGCAAATTAAATGTAATTTCAGAACTTGTTTAACTCAATCCATAGTACAAAGATTGACAGACTGAGAGAGTAAAAAAACAAACCTGCATATTTTCTAGGGGGATATACTTGACTAGTCCACTAACTACTGTGCGGGGCTCGGGTTCACCAACATCAATCTCTTCTACATACAAAGCATCAGCATCAGGATGTTTCTGAGCCTTCGTAATGAGCCCAACTCGAATATCAAGTCTAGTGATGGAAATTTCAGCTTCAGGGGCAGCAGAAACTTTCGGTTTGGCATCACCAGCTTTCTTTGATCGGTCCTTCTTTGATGTCTCACCATCTGTAAGAGAATAAAAACATGAATTGAGCTGCACTTATCCATTCTCGAGAACAGATCCACTGGTACCAATACAATAAACAAAGTGGTATATGTTGCATGATTAGTGGAATTTGAAACATCTCCTGTGCTATGACAGTTAAATTTTTCCAGTCTGCATCATAAAAAGTCCAGAAGAAAAAAAAGATGAACTATAGTCCCTTTCATCGACTTGGAGGTCACAGATAAATGTAGAAATGTATTACTGTTCCATTGCACTGCATAACTTAGTGCCCAAGGATCTCTAGTCCATCCTCCAAAGAAAAAATGGTAAGGCATACATGTGCAAGAACTTAAATAGGCCAATTTAAAATTAACCCCAGCCTTCGGCTTCAAGATTTATCCAACACCATAACTACAAACTGTCAAAAACCGCATCATATGATGCCTGGATACCCAACAACAGCCACTGTAACCAAACCTCATTCAACCAATCCGATCATACTTTCCAGTTCGGTTGCGGTTTAAAACCAGAACCGTTCGATTCTAGTCATTCTCTTTAATCAGTGTATGATAAATGAAAGTTCGAAATATGAGATGAAGATCATCACAGTGGAGTAAATTATGTCATTTACTGACCAACAGAATCAGCACTAATGTGAATGTAACAAAGCAAAAGTTGACCCGCAAAAGCGAACAAAGAAGACAAATATATTCAATCACACCCAATATATTACACAAATATATTCAATCACACCCAATATATTACACAAAGAAGACAAATATATTCAATCACACCCAATATATTACACAAAAAAGACAAATATATTCAATTACACTCGCTATATTACACACAGCGTTAATCAAGACCGAAATTTATATATCTTATCCAGCACAATTGAATTACA
>JAYMSL010002677.1:0-13808 GCA_036897195.1 Plantago coronopus | reverse complement strand
GCATGTCGAATTCAAGCTCTTCCTTTACTGTAACCCAAGACAGGTAAGTATAATTAGTGGTAATGAATATTAAACAACTGTTATCTGAGTTTGCTTATGATTGTGCGTACATGTAAATGGATGGTACTCCCCATGCCCATGTAGCTGGGGGGGGGGGGGAGCAGTAGAAAGAACATTACTGAGGATCAATGCTTGGCTTATATACTTGACGTTAAGCGCATGTTCAAAGATCAACATGACAACTATATATAGGTACCATGAAGTGCTCAGGCATTTCAAGGCTCAAAGGTATGTATATATTCTGTTTGTTCCAACCACATCTTCTTCTATTTTAGTATATATGTCTCAATCTCATCTTCACTTGCAGAATTGATGTCGCCGGTCTCATAGTCCAGATGAAGGAGTTACTTCATGGGTATCCTTCTCTCTTGCTCGGCTTTAATGCACTCTTGCCTACAGGCTATCAGGTGAATCTACATGAAGGGGACGTGTATGAGTTCCCACCTAAAAGACCAGTAACACGTGAGGATGTTATGCGTTTGGTGAATAAAATAAAGGTTATAATATAAGATATTATTTGTTTGAAAATATAGAATTTGGAAATCTAGTTAATTTTCACTTTGTCACTTCACGTGAACGCTTTCCAAATGATGATCGTGCTATAAGATCATTCTTGGATATATGTATGGCTTCCTTGAATAAGGACAAGAGTTTCAGCTACGCTTACCGTGAGGTTAGTAGGAGCACAATCATCGTATGATATGATAATTATGTTACTCTATATGACAAGACGGGCTCTCCTAAAAGCTACTTGTACATTAATTAATTAGGTTTCTTCACTATTGTATGTAGATTGCGCATCTTTTTCGGGGCCATACAGACCTTGTTGATGATTCTAGTTTCATTCCATCTTCTCCAGCCGGTTCAACCATGAACCCAATGGCACAATCTTGTACTTAAATCTAACTCGCCCATTGTTAATTTTTCTGAATATTTCTAATGATTGTTTGTTTGTAAGACAGATTGGTGACTTGATACTATATGTTGCCAACATGTTCTCGCTCGGAAACTATGTTGTCTCGGGTTTTTGTTATCAAAAGTAGGTTGTAATAACTTTATGTATGTCATATCTGAAACATTTCGAACTTTTTATTATGCTTCTATGTTTTTATTCAGCTACATCATTTTTTTTTCTTTTTACCTATTGAAGATCGACATTTTCAACACAAGAATATCACATTCGCTTCAAATATTCACTTAGTCAGATCTTTCATCTTTCAGCCAACAGAAAATAAAAAATGAAAATAATCAGATCCAAGATTTTATATTCTAATATTAAGATAGGATTTTAATCATCTGTATTTGAAACAACTTTCGTAATTTTCCTTTTGTTAGTTAAAATGTAATTTTCGTTTTACATAGAGATCAAATTCTAGGCCTAGCTATTCTTGCGATAAAGTAGGTACACATCTTTGCGATAGAGGTCTAAAAAATTAGACCCATATGTAATCGTGTCAAGATCGCATAAAAAACCTAATAGTCATACTCTATGTTGTGTATCTCAAACAAAAATGTACGTACGGGCACAACTAACCTACCTATTTTTCACATACATATTATTTTCATATAAATAGCAATACCAATTACTTGTAAAATAATCATAATGTAAATGGGGAAAACACGAGATTAGAATAAAAATATCTAAATTAAAATTACAAAAGTTCCAATCATCATACAAATGTCATGATACGATAACATCACAAGAGTTCCAAACAAAAATCCTAAGCATGTTTAACATTACGAGGGTTCCACATAAATAGGGAAGCGGCAAGAGTTCAAATTTTAATATATAAAAATGTCATGAACATCATGAATTTGTTTTTTTATCGAAGCGGTTGAACCACCGGTACCCGACATTTTTGGCCAACAATTTGTTCTATCAACCAGGTCTCCCACTAGCAATCCATGGTTCAACCGACCGACTGAACACGGCTTTTAGAAACATAAAGAATCATAAGAGATAATTAAGAGAAGGGCAGTATTTTAAAGCACGAGTTGCAGATGATTAAAACATTAAAAAGCTCACTAAAAAACAGTTTCTTCCGAATTTGGCCGTAAGAGATGTTTGTAGAGACCACTTCAAACAATGCTATGATAAAAAATTGTCTAAATTTGCCAAAAAAATAATGAAACCTTAACCAGGATTGCCATCTCCGTCCAACCTTTTAGTGCGTACGCCAACCCCTAAGTTTTAGGACCATTCACAATTTCCAGCATTTTAAGTATGTCTATGTAAATATTTTTATCTTTTAAATATACCCAAAAACATTTGATAAACAATTTCTTTTTAACTTAAATAGAGACAGACTAATGTGATGTTTTTTAAAAAGAAAACCCATGACACTTTTAATTATAAACGCTCATGTTATTCACCAAATGTATTTTTGTCCTAATAAACTAAAAAAAAATATATTTAAATCATCGATATTCTAATTTCATATTCCTACTATATATTTTATTGTTTGTGTTTTCCAAATTTGACAAATAATTATTAATCATGAATGATATTGGTAGGAGAATTAAAAAAATCAAATGTGGTTTTGGGAGAGACATTTTTTTAACTTAAAAGAAAAATGGGTCCTAAAGCATTCAATTATTGATATACCATAACAAACACTACCATAACAAACACTGATAAAAACTACAATCCAATACCAAATTGTCACAAACTGATACAAAACTGATACAGGACAGATACAAACTGATACTGTCAATGGTAAAAAAGTCTATAATTCACATGTTATTTTTTTTTTGAAGAGGCAAAGGTGACTCGAACCCCCCAACCTATTGGTTGGAGAGGAAGTGTATTACCAACTGAGCTGCGCTTCATTGTTAAAAGACCCATATTGAAACTTGCACGTCATCAGTGTGTTCAATTTTGTATCATAATGCATCAATATTGTATTAGTAGTTTTTAATAATTTTGTAGCATTTTGTATAAGTTTTTATCAATTTTGTATCAATTGTATTATGGTGTATTAGTAACTGGATTCCTTTAATGACTCGTTTTTCCTTTAAGTATAAAAATAGTATTTTCCAAGACTTTATATTACTGTTTTGATTATATTGTACTAGTATATTTTTTTTAATTGTTAAGAGTATGATATAGATTTAATTCGAACTCAAATTTGTGAAAGTACAATGAAATTCAATCTTTGCTCCATACTTACATTAAGGTTTTGTTCAGTTTATTTTAATTCAGTTGTGTTCATTGTAATTCATATCCATAGGAGGCGTTTGGAAAGATGTATTGGGTTTGATATGTAGTAAGATTTAATCTGTGTTTAGTATGGTGTATTGAATTTCGGGCTAATACATGTTTATATTATATGTCAGGCCCATATATAACTTGTAATACAAATTTGGAGTTTAGAGAATGTATTTGTTATGTCTGCACTATCAAGAAGTGAGTTTTGGGAAGACACATTCTAGTACTATTCATTAGTCTCACGTTTTATATATTACGTACTGTTGTAACTTTTCATTTCTACCTTAGTATTTCTATTATTATTGTTGGTGTTTTTATACAGGTGAATTAGTCCGTTTTTACAGGCTAGACCGGTCACACTACCCACATCTGCGAGTCATAACTGAATGCGGAGTATTTAGACTCATGCTGGCAGCAGGAGGATGTATGGGTTTTGTATGAGGTATAATCCTCAAGCCTCCTTCTCAAAACATGACCTAATTATTCACCTGATACAATCACTAATCCATCCTTATCCCATTCAGGTTTTTCAGCTAGCTTGGCGGCTATTCACCGATTGATTTTGGTTGTAGTTTGGGTCACAACAAGTGGTATCCAGTGTCAGGTTAGCTTCTCTGCCGGCGACTGTGACCATGACGGGAGGACCAGATACTCGACTAAAGGAATTATATGAGAAGCAGCAGAAACATGATTCAGAGTTGCAGGCTTGCAGCAAGATCATGGATGCATTAAAGGCCAAGTTCTCTACAGATCTGGATGATGAATGACAAATTCTCCGCGGTGGATCAAAACTTTCAGAACCTGTTCTCACAAATAGCTCATTTAATATCCCTGAATCAACCACCACTCAACAAGGATAAGGAAAGATCTATTAATAATGAAGGCCCCAAGGAAAAGGGGATCCCACCAGAGAGAATTGTTGAACCACGCAACTCCTCACACGTGCCAGAACTTACAACTGCAACCACCAATCACCAACTCACCTCAGTTTCCCACATATAGATCGAAGTTTCCTGAGTTCAATGGAGACAACCCTAGGTCTTGGATCAGAAGGGTTGAGAGGTATTTTCAGGTACACCACATTGAAAATCAGGTTAGGGTAAGTCGTGCTTCTTATTATCTGGTAGGATTAGCAAATTTATGGTGGTGTGAATATGTTGAGGGTCTGTCTGGGTCTCTTGGGAGGATTTCCGTGAGATGTTACTAGAAAACTTCCTAATCGCAGGGCAAGAGGATGTAGTAATGGAATTTACTCAGCTTATACAGAAAACTGATGTCACTAGCTATATAGAGCAATTTGATGAGCTTAAATCCTTAGTAAGGGCTAAACACCCAGCTATTACTACAGAGTTTTATATATCTTGTTTCTTGAGAGGGCTCAAAGAGGAATTAAGGGTCCCAGTTTAGATGTTTAAACCTGAGACTTTAATGAGTGCCATGAACCAGGCTAAGCTCATGGAAAATACTCTGGAAGTGTGGAGCAGGAAAGGGAAATTCAAGTCTAGGCCAACCTATTTCCTGATGCACAACCTATTTAGGAATCAGGGGCAGAGATAAGTCTCCATTCATTGCATGGAAGTAAGAGGAGTAATTTCCTGAAGAACCTGAATGGGATAAGGATACCACCTTTCCTGAAGAAAGTTGTCTATACTCATTGATAGTGGGAGTACCCACTGCTACCTTAACCAAGCTACTGCGGCAGAGTTACAATGTCAGGTAGTACCTACACCACCTTGGATCATCACAAATGCTAATGGGGAAAAGACAACTAGCAATGAAAAGTGTAGTATATTTCAGTGGACAACACAGGGCAACAAATTTGAGGCTGAACTCAGAATTATTCCATTAGGGGGATGTGATGTTTATCTTGGGGGCATGATTGGATGTGGCTCTATGATCCAGTCACCTTCTTGTTAAAAAAGAACTGCCTCATTGTCACGAAACAAGGAAGAAAATTCAGCTCCAGGGTGAAGGGGAGGATGCTAGGCTAGACATGATCACTGGCAAGGGATTAAGGAAGATATTGTACAAGTCTACTTATGGTTTAATGGCCCAGCTATTCCATATACAGGCTGAGCCCTCTACTGCAGATACACCTACCTGCATTACCAGGAACCTAGAAGACTTTTTTGATGTTTTTGAAGAAAGTAAAGACTTACCTCCAATCAGACATATTGAGCACAGGATCACCTTGAAGGCTGGATCCCAACCCATTCAGCAAAGAGCATATTGGGTCTCCCACACATTAAAGGATGAGATAGAGAAGTTGGTGAAAGAAATGTTAGAATAAGGCCTAATCAGTACTAGCTCAAGTCCCTTTGCATCTCCGGTGCTCTTAGTAAAGAAGGACTCCACATGGAGAATGTGCATTGATTATAGGAAATTGAATGATATCACTGTCAATGATAAGTTTCCCATTCCTGTCACAGAGGATGCTACTATCTTTAGCAAGTTGGACCTAAGGCAAAGGTATTTTCAAATAAGAATGAGGGATGAGGACAAGGAGAAGACAACTTTTGTAACTCACAATGGGCAATATGAATTTAATGTCATGTCCTTTGGCTTGACCAATGCACCAGCCACATTCCAGAAGCTGATGAATGAAGTGTTTGTTGAGCAACTAAGGAGGAGTGTTTTGGTCTTCTTTGGTGACATTTTAGTCTATAGTAACACTCTGGAAGAACACTGTGAACACTTAGTGGAGGTCTTACAGCTATTGAGAAGATCATGAGCTTTATGCCAAGAAATCAAAATGTTCATTTGTGATATCTCAAGTTGATTACCTTGGATATATTATCAGTGCCAAGGGCGAGTGGCTACTGATCCACAGAAGATCCAAACTATGTTGGGTTGGCCTATACCTAAGACCTTAAAGGCTTTGAGGGAATTTCTAGGTTTCACTGGATATTATAGGAGATTCTCACCTCAACATGGGATAGTGGCTAGGCCGCTCACTAACATGGAAAAGAAAGGTAATTTCAAGTGGAGTGAGGAGGCTACTCAAGCATTCAATCTACTTAAGGAACAACTCATGAAAGCTCCTATTCTAGCACTGCCAGATTTCACTCTACCTTTTAAGATTGAAACAGACGAATGCCAAACTAGTATTGGTGTTATTCTAATGCAAAAAAGGAAGACCAATAGCCTACTTTAGACAAGCTTTATGTGCCAAGAACTAAGCCCTCTCCACTTATGAAAATGAACTCTTGGCCATCATGACAGATGTTACTAAGTGGTCTAGCCATCTTATTGGGACCAGATTTGTGATCAGAACTGATCACATACGCCTTAAATATCTCAAAGAGCAGAAGATTACGAATTCCTTGCAGCGGAAGTGACTTTATAAACTCCTTGGGTATGATTTCATGATTGAGTACAAACAGGGGAGAGCTAATCTAGTAGCAGATGCATTGTCTAGAAAATATGAGTACATGAATTAAGAGGCAGACACAGAAACACATGCAACAGACACAGTAATACGGGATGCAGCTACCTTGAATACCCTAGTGACTCAAGTCAAACCAATGTGGATGCGGGACATAATACAATAACTGATCAACTTGCTTCTTGCCTACTGTCAGTAGAAGGAAAACATGAATATTCTATATTGAAGGGACTACTGAGATATAAGGGCAAGATAGTGGTGGGTAACAATGGTAGAGTCAAGCTAAAACTCCTCAAGGTCATACATGAAACATCTATTGGGGGCCATTCAGGTATTCATACTAGTTATCACAGGTTGAAGTCCCTATTCTACTGGCAAGGTATGAAAAGGGATATGGAGGAGTTTGTCCTTGCTTGTGACATTTGCAAGTAGTGCAAAGATGAGTCAGTCTCCTATCCAGGACTGCTCCAACCTTTGCCTATTCCCTCCAACCCATGGACACATATCTCCATGGATTTCATTAAGGGACTCCCCAATTCTAAAGGGAAATCAGTTATATGGGTGATATGGATAGACTGACTAAGTATGGTCATTTCAGTGCCTTATCCCGCCCATATACAGTGTAGAGTTTGGCCAATATCTTTTTAAATCAAATTCACAGACTAGAAGGTGTTCCTAAAGCTATAGTTAGTGACAGAGACATGGTTTTTCAAAGTACGTTTTGGAAAGAATTTTTCAAATTACTGGGGACTCAACTAAATATGAGTACTACCCACCATCCCCAGAGTGGTGGGCAGACTGAGCGTCTTAACAGGTGCCTTGAGACCTATCTAAGATGTATGACACATACAAAACCAAAGAAGTGGTTAGCCTGGTTACCTTTGGCGGAATGGTGGTATAACTCATGTCTTCACAACAGCCTCAAGTCCAGCCCCTTCCAAGCATTGTACGGGTATCCTCCGCCCCAACTCTCTTTACAAACAACAAAAACAGGTGCTCAACAACTTATCCAGGACCGACAACAAATGTTACAGCTCTTGAAAGACAATTTACTTGCAGCACAACAACGAATGAAAGTCTATGCAGATGCTCACCGATTAGAGATGATTCTTAAGGTTGGCGACTGGGTGTTCCTCCGTATGCAGCTTTTTAAGGTTGGCAACACTCTCTTGAAACGACAAACCAAGTTGTCTGTCAAATACTTTGTCCCTTTCCGCGTGCTTGCTAAAATCGGTGATGTGGGCTACAAACTGGATCTTTCCCCAGAAACGAAGATGCACAACGTGTTCCATGTCTCCCTTTTGAAAAAGAAAATCAAAACTCGTTTCACCCCCATTCCAATTTTACCCAACATAAACACTAATGGAGTTCCCCAAACTTACCCGATTGCTATACTGGGCAGGCGCCAAGTGCAAGTTCGCAATCGCTTGACTACTGAGTTTCTGGTTGAATGGGAGGGGCTTCCACCGGAGATGGCAACGTGGGAGAGGCAAGAGCCGACAATACCCTAGCTTTGACTTGTCTTGAGGACAACACAAAACAAAGGGGGAAGGGATGTTATGTCTGCATTGTCAAGAAGTGGGTTTTGGGAAGACACATTTCTAGTACTATTCATTAGTTTCACGTTTTATTACGTACTGCTGTAACTTTCCATTTCTACCTTAGAATTTCTATTATTAATGTTGGTGTTTTATGGAGGTGAATTAGTCCGTTTTTACAGGCTAGCCCGGTCACACTACCCATAACTGCCAGTTATAACTGAATGCAGAGTATTTAGATTCATGCAGGCAGCAGGCCTCAACCTTCTTCTCAAAACATGACCTAATTATTCACCTAATACAATCACTAATCCATCCTTATCTCATTCAGGTAATCCGGCTAACTTGGCGGCTATTCAATTCACCGATTGATTTTGGTTGTAGTTTGGGTCACAACAATAGTCTTCACTATGGGTTTGTATGACTTATACAATCAACCAAATATGTTCCAATACGGGTTTATATGGTATTCAATATAGATTCATATCGATATTTACTAAAATTGGAGTTTTGATACTAAAAATCTCCTTAATTTAATTTGTGAGAATTTCAGTTGAATTAAACATGTGCGTTTAAGTAATAAAAGTGGCACACTTTATAATAATGAATCCTTGGATATCCCAAAAAAAATAATAAATAATGAATCCTTGGAGAATTGTTCCCGCCGTGAAGACTATATAAAAGCCTCTAGGGTTTGAAACAACATCTTACTTCATTTCCCATTTCCACTTCACCCACTCAGCTAAGCTAATACTCTCTCTTCCCTTCTAGGGTTTACAGTTACGCACAGCAATTTGGACTACTACTATTGCTCACCTTGGCTTGAAGAATTATTCCTTCTACAACAATGGCTTTCTGGGGTAACCTCCATTTCTTCAACCCCTCCATATCTCTCTCTCTGTTTGTTTCTTATATTCCCCTCTTTCAAGAATGCATTTCAGTTTTCTTTCCATGTTTTTTCAGGTGTCGTGGTAAAACCCGGAAAGCCAGTTACCCATTCCTGTGAAAAAGTTCATGGTAGACTCCGAATAACCCAGGTATTAATTTTCTGATTTTTCTTTTGTGGTTGTTGGATTGTTAGCTTTGAATTCGATGATTCTTTGTGTTAATTGTGATTTTTTCGTTCCTTTTCTTTTGGGGTATTATTAGGCAATGTTGGGGATAGGTGAAGCTACCCAGAAAACTATAGTGCAGTGTAATGTGGGGAAAAGAATTCCGATGTTGCTTTGCGCTTTGTTTCCGGGCAGAAAGGAGTCTTGCCGGTTGGAGTTAGAGTTTGCCGAGGCTGATGACGTGGTTTTTTCAGTCATTGGTCCACGAAGTGTTTACCTTACTGGTTATTATGTGGCTGAAACCAGGTTTTCTGGTCCTCAGAGTGATTCGTATCCTTTTAGCTTCTTCAATCGGTCTATGCTTAATAAGTGCGCTGTCATGATTTGTTCTTGTTCAGTGCTCTGTCTTGATTAGTTCTTGTTTAGTAGATGATGTTAGGTTAAAATATGTTACTCTATTTTGATTATTTGTTTTGGGTCCATTTCCTCCTTTACTCTGCTGCAATAGAGAATCATTCGGGGTGGATATCCAGAATTCCCACTCCGAAGAATCTAGTCATCATAGTGACGATGATGACTACGAAGACAGCTTCATTGATGATGACGAGTTGGAAGTTTTGCCACCATCCCCTCTTTCAAGTAACCAATGTATGTTCTAATTCTAATTATATTGTTTTGTAATTGCTTTTATGATGATTGCTATGTTTGACTCGTAAATTATATGCTGGTTTTCTGGAAGCAACAGATGAGTCTGATTTAGAGGACGATAAACAGAAGGCGAAAAAAAATAGCCGTAGACACCTAAGGAAGAGTAGCCGAGCAGTTGTCTCAGATAGTGAGTCTGATTCACATGGAAATGAGGATGAAGATGGGTACCTCTTATCTGTTTTTAAAAATAAATGCTCTGAGAAGAAAACTAGTTTAAAGGTGGAAGAAGCAAATACTCAAGCAACTGCGGAATCCAGTGATAATGAGTCTGATTCACATGAAAATGATGATGAAGATGGATACCTTTTATCTGTTTTTAAAAATAAATCGTCTGTGAAGAAAACTATGTCAAAAGATCAAGAAAAAAAGGATCAAGAAACTGTGGACAAGGGAGATGATCATGCCAACAAACTGAAAGAAGAAGCTGGTCCTCATGTTGCTAGTGGAACAGATGAAAGGTATTGAGCTTAAAATTAATTTAGTTCATTCATCTGTTTCGATATGTGGTGATGCTTTTACTTCATCAACTGTTTCCTGCACTCAAGAATCTCACGGTTTACCATATATATGTAAACTTATGCTTAGAGGTTAACCACAATCATAGACATACATGTAATTACCATTTCCAATTTTGCATATAATTGAATTTTTGGATACTAGTTTTATTAATATAGTATGTCATATTTTTATTTCTTCATGTACCCAGGGGACTGGAGTTGCTGCAGTATAACAAAGTGACTCGCAGTAAGAACAAAAAGAAAAAAGTTCCCAAGGAAGCCAAAATTCTCACGGAAACCACTGTTAGTAAAGAAAAGGTCTTGTCTGATGGTAACATTCAGGAAAATGTGGAAGAACCTAACTCCATTAACCAAAATGTTCCTACTAGCGACATGAACATACAAATTGATAAGTGAGTACCGAGTGGTACATCAACAAGCTATATTTTGATAAACTATTCTCTTGCTAGCATATATCTAATTTCCATCAATTCATTTGCCACCTTACAAGCAGCAAACAGAAGAGGAAAAGGAAAGACCGCCCCGTGAAAGAGGAGAAAACTTGCGAAGTTGACGTTGACATGGATCACAGTGCGGTCAAAGAGGGCAAGGAGCATGCAGTTGAGGCCACCAGTAATATGTAAGCTCATTGTTTTGTTGTCTGCTACACAATTCCATGTTATGGTGCAATTTTGTGGCTGCTTTAGTTATACAAGCCCTCAGACCTTTGTTGTCTGCTACACAAGTTCCATGTTATGGTGCAATTTTGTGGCTGCTTTAGTTATACAAGCCCTCAGACCTTTGGTTGACAGGTAATTTTCAGTGACCGGTATACTGATTTGCTATAATCTTGTGTCACATTTTGAAGCAGGGACTCTAACAGTGGCCGTAAATCAAAGAAGCGAAGAAAAGAACCTCAAGTTGAAGTAACATCTACGGAAGGAATTGTTGGGACAGGTTATCTTTCATCATGTTATAAACCTGAAGGTTTATCGGATATTGATGGCAAGATGAATGTTCTACCGGAAGCAAGTGGACTATCTGTTGAAGAAAAGACCAACAAGTTAGTATCTCACTGTTTTCTCCCTGGAATTTATTGAGATGTTTTTCCTTCCAGTATATATTCTCGCAGAACATATAACAGATAACGGTATTCAGGATTAGGGTGAGATAATTGGGATGAAAATGATGCTCAATTATTTTCAAACAATAAGAGAAATTGAACAATGCAGCTGTAAAGAAACCTTACTGGTAACTGAGTGATATTAGGATTAGAGAGCTCGAAAATTCATACTGGAACAGTTTGTTTAGGTGACATTGAGAACAAACCTTATATCTGGTAAAAACTTAATAAACAACACTGCCTATAAAATTTGAGGATATAACATTTTTGTTTCTAGACTCTTGAAGAAGTACTAGCCCTATCGATTCACCAGTTTGTCTTATACTATCAAAGCTATTCAGCATAACCAGAATAGACCTCCACGAATCAGTATACCGGTCACTGGAAATTACCTGTCAACCGAAGGTCTCAGGGCTTTTAACCACATTATTTAGGGTAAAAACTGCAACACTCAGTTTTTTCTGGTTAACTTTATAGTAAAACAGATTTGTCCTATAGATCTAGAGGTCTTCAAATTTGATATACGGCTTGCCCTCGTAGTCCTAGGTTTTGATCATGGATTGAGAAACGTGAGCAATTTACTTCTGATTTAAGCTATGATTCATGTGGTGTATTTCGTGCAAGAAATTTCTACTATTACAAGTCCATAACCTCATGGTTACTTTCAAATGATTAGTGAATCTGGGAAGAAAAAAAAGAAAAGGTCGAAGAAGAAAACACAAGACGAAAATCCATTTACAACTGACATTTCAGCTAAGAGGCGAACTTTATCAAATGGATTGAGTATTGAAGTTTTATCAAATGGACTGCCAGATGGAAAGGTTGCTGCGCATGGAAAGAAGGTAAATTTTGTATTGAGTTAAGCAGAGAGATGAACTGTCAATAGACTTGATTTGCTCAATTGCAGCGTAACTTTGTTTTCATAATTTAGGTACTGATTAGTGTAACCTATGAAAATTGAATCAGGTCAAAATTCATTACACAGCTACGGTAAAGGAGACTGGGCATATCATCGACTCTAGTGTGGGCAAAACTGCTTTAAAGTTTCGTTTGGGTACAAGATTCATTTCATTACTCAAGGAATCACATTTACCAACCCTGCTGTTGTTTTTACTTACAGTCATTGTCTTTCATTCAGGCGACAAAGAATTTACTGATGAATGGAACGCTGGAATTGATGGTAGTTTTCAGAATCTAAATTAGCCTACATTTATATGACATATCCTTTCACATTCGATTGTTTTTCCATTGTTAACCTGCAAATCGGAACCTTTATGTTCAACAGGTATGCATGTCGGCGAAAAAAGGAGATTTGTCGTCCCGCCATCGTTGGGGTATGGTGTTCAATGTTTTGAATCTTAAATATATTGTCTGGTCCGCCATGCATAGTACTTGCCTAGAAATCACTTGTTTGCTTACGTACTTTTCAAAAGCATTTGACTGTAACAAGCCTTAAAACTTGCTCATGTGGTGTTCATATATGTGTGCATGCACAGTTTCATGAAACAAGAAAATGTTCCTCCAAACTCATGGCTGGTGTACGATGTTGAATTGGTCGATATGCACTGATAACAAACCACTTACGCTCTTCCGAGTCCTCTATTTCCAGCGCCTCTGAAGTTGCAGAAGAAATGAGAAGAGAACTAAAGCAGTGCTGAGGCATGAATTGGGGATTGAAGCCAAAGGTCCAGCTTAAATTCGAAGGAGGCAGAGCCTTTCTTTCTTTGGTTCCATTCATTAGGAAATTTTGTGTATAAGGTACTCTTAAGTCTTGATGTCCTTGTATTTCTTAATGTTCTGGGACCAACATTGTTCTGAAATGAGATCTTTTTTAGAAGAATTTGAAAGCGAAAGTAGTCTATATAGAGGCCTACAGAAAAATGATCAGTGGAATTTGGAAACCAAATTTAGATTAGGATTCATCAAAGGGGAAATCTTGAAATGATTTTTTAGTTTTTACAGATACTTGCATCTGTTAAAACTTTAAAACATCAATCGTTGTCTATTTTATGCTGTATACCTGTTATGGTAAAACTTAAGGTATCAACCAAAAGCTCCTTTTACCAAAAAAAAAGAAAGAAAAAAAAAGAGCTCCTAAATAAGTCAGCCAATTTTGGTTCATACTTTATACTTTATAGTAGTACCACTAAATAAAGTTATGAACTGGAATTCCGGAAATTGTCCTATCCTGTGAACTTCAATATTATATGGGATTAATCTAGATTCAGGTAGTCTAG
>JAYMSL010002676.1:0-13808 GCA_036897195.1 Plantago coronopus | reverse complement strand
ATATTTCTTTTTTACCCGCGGCGGTTTTTTGCTAAAACGCTACCCGCCTTATGCGGTTAAAATGCGGGCGGTTTGGCGGATAGGACGGATGGGGATTTTTTTTATGTACACCCCTACTATTTAGATAAAAAAATCAGGTGTGTCTCACACATCTAGATCTCAAATAGCCATGTCCATGATAATAAGCATTTGAAATTTATTAAACGAGTTGTGGCACATTGGTCCGTGAATTTGCAATATGTCGAGTATCGATCCCATTATCCCAACTATTGTGGCTCAAGTTTATCGGTTCAATTATATTTGAAATTTGTCGGGTATCATAGTTAACGACAAGTTCATTCATAATATTGTTATTACAAAGTTATCAATTAATACAACTACTTCATTCTACGTTAATTTTGTTAAACTCAACTCTCATGTAATAAACACATGGCACGGCCATATACTTTGACAAGACCAAAATAACATAGAGAGAGAGAGAGCACATTAAACGTGCACATGTGATAGACGGGGACATTGGCAAGAGTATGACGATTGTTGAGATTATCGTACAAACTCGGTAGATCTTTACATTTGGGGCTGATAATACTATATTTAAACCAAATCACTATTCGATCGAAGTTATTAACGTCCCCTATAAATTTAATCTCCACAATCATTTTCAATTTCAATCTTTCTCAACCACCATTATAACTTTTGATATGTTATACACCCGTGTATTGGTCCCCAGCCAAGTGATTGTCATAACTTAAAGAGAAGGTGTTGGTGCATTAAGCTGCTTATCTTAATTTAGGCAAACAATAATTGTTGTTGTTAATGTCCCTAGCGTCTATATTCAAGTAAAAGCTATAGAAAAAAAGTGAGATGGGTCCAGGTAGGAGGTTCCTAACCCACCTTTCTACGTCATAATATGGCTCTTTTCACTCTTTCAGATGCCTTGGTTAATTATGAGTATCACTTTAAAATCAAACATTAATCTTAAACAAGACCATCATCAATCTATTTTTGTCTCATCTGCCGTCACTAATTAACTACTCACACGTTACATTACAAACTTCTTAAATAAAGATCAATTATATCTAATTTTTAGAAAAATACTCCCTCCGTCCGCTCAAACGAACCCCGGTTTGACTTTGGCACAATATTTAAGGAGAGTAGTAGTTTATTGGTATATAGTACAAGTGGGGTATAGTGGAGTAATTAATGGAAAGTAAAGTAGTATACGTGGGGTTGAATTGTAGTAGTATATTGATATATAGTACAATGGGGTAGGAGTGTTTGATTTAAAAGTAATAAAATGTTTTCATTTTTGGAAATGGGGCTGGATTGAGCAGACGCCCAAAATGGAAAAATGGGGCTGGTTTGAGCGGACGGAGGGAGTATAACATACTCAAATATTGGTAAAACTATAATATTTATCTCCTTCGCATAATAATAATTTTTCACTTTAATTTTAAACGCTTAAAATAAGAAGATGTTGTGATGTTGGTTGTAGCGCGTGTTTTATATGATGAGATATATATAGCTCAACTGGAAGCCATGCAAAGATGGCGTGAAGTGGCTCCACGCCAATGGTGGACATATGAAAGGGGGTGTACGTGGCATTTGATTCAGCACTGTAATACAATAATAGTAGTATACGTATTATTCAAGACAGCTAATATCTACAGTATGAATCCGATCGAAAAGCTATGACAGTCACACCTAGCTACAGCAACTTATATGAAAATGATATTTTTAATTACGTACTGTAATCAAAATTACCACTAATTTAATTATACACTAATTAACAATGTACATCATTCATTAATTAATCACCCTTCCTATACGCGATAGCTAGTGACTTTGGATTTACATTAAACAATCTGCATGGCATTCCCGTTTGAATTTTGTATGATTTACCATGCATGTTAATTATTGCACTAACGAATTAAGGAGTACACTTTCTAATTTTCTATTGATGAATCCTGATCATACAAATCAATTAAGGAAAATTAACAAGTCTATACTGCGTATATGCTGTAAAAATTTCATAATATGTACTAAATTATTGAAGAAACCCGAATGATACGTTTTTGAGAAAAATATTTACAAACAAAAAATATGATATCAGACCGATTATAAATACACTTTATTTTGTATATTAATATAACTATGTTAATATAAACGTTTGTATTTTATTTTCACAACAAAGAACGTGTTGGAGCGAGTTAATGGCATACAAAATTTGTTGTAAAATTTGACAAATTGATATGAAAGTAAAAGAAATATGTCTCCCCTAAGTGACTAGGGGTAGCAATTAATATGGGTAATTAGTGAGCTAATTAGAGATAAGTAGTAATTATGAGGAAGAGGACACGTTGCAAGGGACGGCACCGAATCCATTTGACTTAATCTTGTCCTATACTAAGTTGATCCCCTTCCCTACTATATATATCACCACCACATTTTTCATTTCCATTACGACTTACTACTCTTGTCTCCTTTCTAATTTCACTTCATCACTCAATCTCTCAACTATTCAACATCCACTCCTCAACTTTCAACAAATTTCAATTACACCTCAAATGGGCAGAGCACCTTGCTGTGACAAAGATGGCCTCAAGAAGGGGCCATGGACTCCTGAAGAGGATCAGAAACTCATCGACTACATCAACAAGAACGGCTGCGGAAACTGGAGAACTCTCCCCAAAAATGCCGGTACTATGCTAATTCTTTCTTTGCACTTTTCATTTCTTTTGAGTTTTATACTTTTTTTTTGAAACGGCAAAATTCTTGAGTTTTGTACTAAATTTTCGGTTATGTGTTGCTATAGGGCTGCAAAGGTGTGGAAAGAGTTGCCGGCTCCGGTGGACGAATTATCTCCGACCGGATATCAAACGAGGAAGATTCTCGTTCGAAGAAGAGGAGACAATCATTCAACTCCATGCCATTCTTGGAAACAAGTATGTTCCTATTACTCAAACACTGAAACACACTCTTTCTTTCTATATTACTCAGAAGTTTTCAAATAGTAGAAATTCATTGTCTAATATACTGTTTGTATGTTTGACTAATAATAGGTGGTCTGCTATAGCTGCCCGACTTCCTGGAAGAACTGATAATGAAATCAAGAACTACTGGAACACGCACATTAGAAAGAGGCTTCTACGAATGGGAATCGATCCAGTAACGCATAGCCCTCGGTTAGACTTACTCGACCTCTCCTCGATCATGAACTCGTCTCTCTACGGTAATTCGCAGTCTCAAGTGAACTTCTCGAGGTTGTTAGGGATGCAGAATCTGATCAATCCGGACCTAATACGTTTGGCAAGTTCCATTTTAACCTCTCAACGCCAAAACCAAGAAAACTATCTCATGCAAAACCAAGCTATGGCTGGTAATAATAATTGCCAACAACTACTGATCCCTAATCAAGCTCAAACACCATTAGTCCAAAATCCAGTTCATCAAGATTTAACCATGCCCACTAATTCCTTGGATGCTGCACATTGTGTTCCGATTTCTCAACAACAGCTCATGCAATACGACGACGTGCAAGGATTCGTACAAAATCTTTCCGGGTTTGGTCAACAAAATGATTGGCAACAAAGTATCGATGATTGTTATGTGCCTTTCACAAGCTACGGGTCGGGTCAACCCACAATCCACGACCCTGCTCTGTCATCAGACAATTCGACCTTTGAGCAATATTCCAACAGCAGCAACAGCTTCCAACAGGTATTCTCGTCCAATATGTCCACCCGCTCATCCAGTCCGGCCATGAACTCGAACTCGAACTCAAATTCGAATTCCAATTATGTTAATGGAAGTAGTACTGTTACAGAGGATGAGAAGGAGAGTTACAGTAGTGGTATTTTCAATTATGAAATCTCGGATAATTTATTGGATGTGAGTGATTATTACATGTAAATCATTTGGACGTCGAAATTGATCGACATGTAACTTGTAAGCTGAGTATGTATCCGGATAGATTCTTTTCATATTTCCAGGTTCTTGTAAAAAAATTGTACTGATCAATGATCAATGTCTTAACATTTAATCTTAATTTTCTAGTACTTTAGTAGCATAAATGTCTCCATATCTTGCTTTGATTTCGAACAAAAAAATTCGAAACTACAAAAATTGGAACAATATAATTAGAATTTGGGTCCGATCGAATAAAATGAAGCTGATTCCAAACCGAAGCACATCATTTTGATACCACCCCTAATACAATAATCATGTTCATATCATTCGATCGATCGATAAGATGCCTCCTCCTCCATTATTTCCTTGTTTCCATTCTTAAGAAATAAACTTCCATTATTGGAGATTGAATACTATTTTCCCATTGACCTGTTATCTCTCTAGATTTGTTTCTTTATAAAAAATTGAATTTGATTTGATTGAATATGAAAATAACTCCATTACACTTGTCACCATTTCATAGTGACAAATTAGTGAAATTTTGAAGCCAGAAATACTGATAGGAGCTTGAGTCTTAATCACTTCAAAGACTTCTTATATCCACTCTATATTAAATGCACAACTAATAAAATTTACTCCCTCCGTCCACTCAATCCAGCCCCATGTCAAAAAATAAGAATCTTTTATTAATTTTAAATCAAACACTTCTACCCACTTGTACTATATATCAATATACTACCACAGTTCAACCCCACTTATACTACTATACTTTACATTAATTACTCAACTATACTCCATTTGTACTATATATCAATAAACTACTACTCTTATTAAATATTGTGCCAAAGTCAATATGTGGCTCGTTTGAGTGGACGGATGGAGTAGTAATTTAGAATAAAATAAGTAATGACTTGATATCATTCATGTTTTATGAAAAGAGTTGGTATTTGGTAGTACAGTGGTCCTGTGTTAATTAATTAATTAACAAATTTAAAAATGAAAAGCTAGGCAATGTTAAATTAATGGAGAGAGTGGAAAAAAAGAGGGAAGAAAACTGCATGGCTGCGGGAAACAGTAATCATGCTTAAGTAAGGATTAGACATGTTCACATTAATTAAGTCGTCTTTGAGAGACAAAACAAGGAGATAATTATTAATTAATTCATTGGATATTGTTTAGGTTATCTTGGTGTCTGATTATTTTGAGTAAGCACGATCAATCTAACTGTGTATAAAGTGGCTCTAATGTCTACTAAACTAAACTTTCTTAAATGAGCAAATTACGATTAGATTATTCCTCACTTTATATCATCTCTTTGCAAGTTCGAAGAAAGAACCAAAATTTGAATAGTGAGGTTTAAGAAACAGATAAATGGACGGCTCTAGAGTCTAGCTAGACTAGATATCGGAGTTTCGTGTTCACATATACTTCATTTAGTGGTGCAAACTCGGATTAACTAATATAACTCGTATTACCAGATGTTACTGTATAACACTTCCTCCGTTCCAATACAAACTTCATATTTCATAAAAGAAAAGTTTTTATTCCACTCACTAATTCTTTATTATTTTCTTACTTTTTCACTACTTTATTCAATCTTTCTCTTTCTGTACTTTGTCATCCACTTGCAAGTTTTTTTACACAATATCCTTATAAATTAATTATTTTATTAATATTTCTAAAATCTAGATAAGGTGAGGGGTTAGGAAATATTAATAAAACGGATGGAGTAACTTTTACGAATAAAAAGCTAATTTATGATCGTGTAAATAGGACAGGCCTTGTACCTCTTAATAGCCCGTCGGGACAGGCAAGAGAAGACGTTAGTGTGATATTAGTGAAAGATTAGAAGAGTAATTAGGGTTTTGAAAATGAATTAGCATGTGTTTATGCCTCCAAAGTAGGGGTTTGACTAAAGAGTGGC
Source organism: Plantago coronopus (assembly GCA_036897195.1). Classification (NCBI taxonomy): domain Eukaryota; kingdom Viridiplantae; phylum Streptophyta; class Magnoliopsida; order Lamiales; family Plantaginaceae; genus Plantago; species Plantago coronopus. The sequence continues at coordinate 7,975 of JAYMSL010002676.1, read as the reverse complement.
AACGTGGAACATTATAGGAGGACGGAATGGTGTGGGACCACATAAATAAATATAAAAGGACCAGATTGAACTTTACAGAAAGCCATGGCGTGGCTCCTGTGTTATTTTTTGTCTTTTTCGTCCTTGCCATGTAATTAATGTGGCACAGCCAATCTAGCAGCTGACACGTGCTCCCAGTAATCAGCAGCGGCCCGGCTTCACGCTTTTGCGATAAGTCGTTGACAATCCCTGTTATTTTATACTGCATCCATCCGTTTACTCATTGAAAATGTAGGAGATTGCTTTAAGTTTTAAAAATGTAAGTGACTTGTGCTGTTTTCACAAAAGCAAAGAAATTTCGAATAATTCTAACTTAAACTACTTAACGCACTTCCTTTGTTTAGTCGTTACGTTAACCAATTTGAATAAACGCAGGAAAACAATTCACCATCCTAATCATGTGAACTAGAGTCTGGTCATTTATAGTTCTGGATTAGGACACTCGTTTATTAGTTCTAATTGGTAGTCAAGTTGTGTCATTCAGACTAACAATCACAATGCCTCAGATAATTAGGAAAAGTACTTGGCCAAAATACATTCATAATTACAAGAAACAATCAGAACAGTAACAATAAACGAGAATCAATTCATACTTAACTCATAAGGTAATCAACCCCTGGTTGCACAAGTATTCATGTAATCCTTGTTAAATTTCCATAAAAATGTTTAGCCACTCAAGTTCAAATTCGAAGAAGAAGAAGAACAGATTGAAATAGCATAACACATCATGAAACATAAAATATCTTCCCTTGATATTGAAAATTACCAATGAATCTGAACATGATCTCCATTCAATGGATTTGTTGTTTAAAATCGCAAAATGAAGACTACGGATAGTAATATGATAATAATCTACATGAGTTTTTTTTATTCTAGATGCATGAATGGTGAAAAGGTAGAGAGAGTATGTGTTTTTTGGTGTGTTAGAAGTGTTTGTGAACGAAGAATGTATGATTCTGGATCAAATTTGATACATTTATCCGTTAGGAAGGTAGTTACTTAATGTATCGACTGACGCCGAGAGGAATGTCAAAGGCTTAAACTTCACGACAAATAAGCTTCATCAATTTGTCGACGGCAGTTGAAAACCTTATGAACCCTAACATCACTCTGTACACGTCGTCGAGAGAGGTTGACACTAGTTGAGTCTTCATCCTTGGCTTCAAATCTAAAATACTCAACCAAAAGTCACTCAATTTTCACAGTATAGCTTGCATCATCACTAGAGTACTTCATACACCTACAAATCAACGAAAGGACACAAAGTATACATTTTACTAACAATACATATTATATGCTTGATTATAAAGAAAATACGTTTGCTGGGCTGGTTGAGGACCTGATGTGCATCAGGTCCTCAAAATCCTAGATTAGCATTTTTACGGGGTGCTACTGGAATCTGGGAGATTGTTATGAGCTATTTTAGCTGGTTTCCTGCTTAATCAATTAAGTGTAGTAGTGTACCTCCAGTGCTTGTTGGGTTTATTGGATTTCTGGTGTACTAGGGCTTTGATTAAGGTTACTTTGGATGAGGAATGGAAGATAGAAATTTATAGCTTCTACTTCCTTCCCTTTTACTAAAATTTTTATAAAATAAAATTTATAGGTAATATTTACTATAGTATTTTCAGGTTTAGGCACTTATCAGTTTTTGGCCACTGGATTCAGAGGTGTACTACATCTTTGAGACAAGCCAAACCTGGGACTTATCACTTGATGTGTAGCTAAGTCTCACATTCAAAAACTTACAACTTGTTATGTGAACTGGTGCTGTTAGCCCACATTGGCTTTGCCTGGTGTGGTTCTATGTTTTTCATCTTAGCGGGTTTGGTTTGAGCTAGTTTGCTGGGAGAACTATGCTTGGAGTCCTTTGTTCATTTTTCTGTTTTGCATTAGGCTACTAGTTTGTTTGTTGGAAATCTTGGTTCTGCACTTTAATGTTTTTGCTAATTAGGTCTCTGTGTAAGTCTTGTTTTGAGTGAATTTCCTGTTGGTGTTTTCGACAAAGATAGTTTGTAATCAGTTAAACGCCCATTGTATTTTCTATACAAGTAATATAAGCACTCCCCATTATATATGGCCAGCTTTACAGGGATCCAGGTGGACTCGAACCACCATCCTCTCAACGCACTAAGGCAGTTGAGCGCTCTCCCAATTGAGCTTATGGATCCATCCACCCACGAGTCCACGACCATGTTCAAGTCTCTAAGCACAAACTTATCTTAACTATCACACCTGCAGTTTCTTGTTTCTTACAATTTGAAGATAGAGAAACCTAGCGTCTAGCTTTTGTACATCATTTTGCTTTTAATTTCAAAGTTTTAGTAGAAAGAAGAAAAGCCTGTGAGCTAACTCAGCAACAAGCCATTACAATTAAATTCCTCTTTCAATATCAACCAAACAGTTTTAAATGTCTCATGAAGCAAGCAGTTACTGACTACACACTCCAAAAAGAATTCAAACTATAAATAGAGAACCTGAACTCTTCTTAACTAGAAACCATATTCTCCCTTCGATCAGTGCATAAGTTACCAAATATGAAGTACATACTGGAATTGTAGGGGAGGATAGGGAATTCGAACCTTTCAGTTGTTGTTGCTCGTAAATACAGGATTTTCCTCATCACTACAAAACTCAAACAAACTAAAATGAATACGAGTATACAACACATCCTGAATTATAGAAAGTACGAAACATGCACCGGAATTCTAGGGGTGGATAGGGAATTCAAACCTTTCAGTTGCTGCTGTTCATAGATACAGGATTTTCCACATCGCTACAAAACTGAAACGAACCAAAATGAATACACTCATCCTTAATTATAGAAATAATAAAGTGCAAGTATATCTCAATTTCAAGGATGCTATTCTGAAGCATGCTCACCAAATTAATGAGCATCCTGCGATTTATATATAGGTTGGGCATCGACTAAAAAACGGTCTCTGCAGTACATCATGAATCTATCTGTAATCTATACAGGACAATACAATAGAGCCAAAGTATCAAACGGACTCCTTTAACAGTATATCTTATACTTGTTTCCATGCATCAATCTAAAATTGTAAGAAAAAGTCGTGAGTTAATTATAAACCAGTAACATTTATCCAACTTTTCATTTTGGAAAGTAATATCATGGAGTATATATTATAGAGAGATGAAATACGAGGGAAACTCATACAGACAAGAGACAGGTAAACGGTCATTTTGATGACAACTGGAACAGCTAAGTAAGAACACAAAATAATTATAACAAAATTTTTTTAAAAATCTTAGCTTCCATCCTGGACTAGAAACAACCTCAAGATAACTTAATTACGAATGCTACCTTAAATCTAGTTTACAAATGTAGTGCAAGGTGCAAGTTCAATTAAAAATACTATAATAGCCACATGTAAATATGGGTACATTGTGCAAGGTGCAAGTTCAATTAAAAGTGTTCTGGCTCTAGGTATACTGCTCTGGTAGTATCATCAACCAAATTTTTGACATAGGATACATGATTTCACGAAATGGATACATGAAACAATGACTAGGGATTAATTGATAAAAAGAGATGCTGAAAAAATGACTCGAAAAATTTCTCTTTGGATGAAGTTCGATCCCTTGTAGTATTTGTTTTTATTCGTTTCGTCAGCTAATTGCATTCTTCGACGATGGATGTATTCATTTGTTCCTTCTTTATACTATCCTGTTTTCTATAATCAATCCTAACTTACCCCTGAACGGTTTCTGTTACATATTATTTTCAAAGATTCAAAGAATATAAGAGCTAATGCATGGCCTAGCCAGCCAAGTTCTTAGGAGTTATATAAGAAAAAAACTCTGATTTATTTAGCATAATAAAGACCAACTCAAGTTTTGTATTGATGGTTACTAGGAATGGTCAAGTACCACAGTGCAACTCAAAATTCGTACGCAGGTTTACAGAATGTAAAAAAAACATACCAATAGTATGATTAAAGACTAGTCCTCTTCATGAGTGACACAAAGTTTCGAATCGCCAAATCTAAATGTAAATCATGCACTTCTAAGTTCTAACTATACTCTAACTCTTGGTGAAACTTTCTCCATAACAGCTTAATCTGTTTCGTGACTTATGTAATCAAAATATCACCACTGGATGATGTCAAATATCCAACAATGTATCATCAATAAATTCAAGTTTTCTTGGATTTCAGATCTATGAAGAAAAAAACCAATAAAATATGTTCCCTAGGATATTATAGAGGCTGGCTACGAAAATCACTGAACCTGAGTGGAGTTTAGATGCCTAATCCATTCCAGTCCACCACTGTAAGCGTCCATGAGGCATGCTTTGGATACTGATGTGCATCTATGTTGCACTAATCCTCGGTTAAATGTCATGTTTTCAGAATTTGCGCTGTCTAAAGATATTTCTGCAAAGAAAAGTCAGGTTTAGAGTATTAATCAACACTGAACGTAAATGATGTAGGGAAGCATTATACAGGAAAGCAAGGTTATGGTGCAATTTTGAAATTGAAAAGCCAACATCAATAGATTCCTTTTTCAGCAATTGCAGATAATGTGAAGAAAAAATCTATGATTTGTCAATGACACTAAAATTACAGTCACATAACCAAGCCAAAAAAAGGTAAATACTATCCCACTGCACAACAAAGTTTGACTGTGCAGTACTTATAGTAAGGACAATAGTATCCACATAACCAAAACCCCATCTTAGGTCTACAAGCGTAATAGTAATATACAATTTCTCGATAAAATCTAGAATATGAGACTGAAAAAGCACATAATCCACATTTTCATGATATAAAAGAAAGAGACTTTTCTGAGATTTATTTTATTTCACAAAGACACACAAACAGCCAGGAAATAATACAAGATTGTATTGATACAAGAGCATTATGTACAAAACCGAGACAATTTCATGTCTGTGGAATTTAAAAACTTTGTAATTGATGCATGAATTCCAGATGCAATAATGTTCATTTCTTTTAAATAAGTAATGTAATAATTTTCAGAAATTTTAGCAAAAAGTTGCAAACTTAAAGTATGCAGATTGCAGATGAAGCACAATCACAGGAGAAGCCGGAAGGTAAACATGTTAGTATAAATCAATAGAAGGACAAGAAGACATTCCTACTTGTAAGATGCGGCCATGTTTTTTATTGAAGAATAACTACATACTACACAAATTCTTTGATGAGAAATGCCATTGACAACATAAAACAGAAATAAATTTTGAAAACAAAAACTCAAGATTTGTTGCCACCCCTTGTAACTTTCAAGTAATCTCAAAAGCCAAACATGCTTCACTGATACAAGAATATATGGATCGTAAGTATACTAATCTACTGCAGTAGCAAGAAGAGGGCGAGACAAAGCATGTGGCGTCCCAATGCACCTCCCAAGATAAGACCATGTCACAAAACTTAACTATGTTGGATCACTACACTATTTACACACCAAAATCCAGTATCTCTAAAGCACCAAGATATGGTGTTTCAAGCAACCTTTTCCACTAACAGTAAGGAACTCTTCCTGTAGAATTATTCAAGTCAGGATACCTCATATCAACATTTAATTATCAGTTTATGCTACAAGAAAAGAGATTCACTATTTAGATTAGTTTCCATATCAGAAGCAGCACCCAGATAATTAATATTTCACAATCCAAGTACTTCTCCAAGAATTTACTCCCAAAATATTTTTGCTGTATATTTAGTTACAACAAATTAGTGTGAAGTACTGCAATCATGACCAATAAGTTTGCATAGTAAGATACTAACTAGGGAAATCCATACTTTATCTACAATATTTGCCTGACCCAATCACCCTCTTTACAAATGCTAACTATGTTAATGTTCTACTTTCCATAACACTGAGCATTACTTGCCAGAGAAACTAAAGAAGTCTGACTTGTTCTTCGATCAGTGCAAAAGTTATCAAAGTCCCTCATTTTTCTTCATTGCAAAAGAGAACCATCAGTCATGTCATAGTTTCCCAAGTCTTATGCAGCCATGCGGTATTCTATACTTTAAAACCAGGAATTACTGGTTCAGCAGAGTGGGATAAATCATAAACTCTTAACAATATGGCGTTAATAGCATCATCATTCAACCATGAACATAACATAATTTATTTCTATATTTTTTTATTAGACAAAAATGTGCAACTACTAAAAGCTAGCATATGCCTTGAAAAGGAATCTAGCAAAAGCGCAACCTTGCAACAAATATGCATTCGATAGGCGAATCGCGAATTGCAGTCTAACGGCAGTTGCCAACCAGCCCTGACACGTGATAATTGATTAATTTACTTCTGAAATATTGCATACATCGATTACGTATGAATAAATCATGAAAAATCCACCCGGTGTGTTAGAAACACATGAAATGCCAGGTTATCAGAACTCCTAGAAAAACACAGTCCAGATCCAGAAATTAAATACTCCAACAACTAGGTTATGTTCAACTAACTAAAACCAAATTTAAGTGTATAATCAGCATGATTTAAACTGCATAACCTGTGAACAGTGCATTTATAGCATCACATCTTCAGACTAAGAAATTTCTCGATTATGCTTTTATTATGCAATTAGGAGCACAGAAAACAGCAAATAACATATACGAATTATAGGCCATTACAAAAATTTATTGGGTTGCAATTACACAGATTGCAGATAATACTATCATAAGTTCTGTACATATCTTGTTCTTGAATCTTGATCAATTCCATTAGAATGAACTGCTGAGCATACAGAACATACTGCTATACATTAACTGATACATGCATCATAAGGCTGAGCATACTGCATAACACAAATGCACTGATATACACACCAGAATGAACTGCTGAGCATACTGCATACATTAAAAGATGCTTACAGCATGATAAACTATCATGAGAGTTTAATAGAAACAAATTTGTAAATCAGAGAAAGCTCTTTGAACACAAATGGCATCAATATAAGAACTGATATACATTAACATGTACGAAATCAGAAGGATCCATGACATAGGTTTCATAGCACGGAGAACAAATGAATGTTGATTCATAGTAAATCACAAAACCACCAAATTCACAGTAAGTCACAAAACCAGAAACTGAAGATTACCTACTGTCATGCGCAAACAAGAACAAAAAGAAGAAAAAAAACCTACTGTGGTGCACGAAAATGACGGAGGGCGGCGATTGAAGAGATAAGGAAAATACGAAGAGAAGCCGAGAAGGGAGAAATATGTTGATCGACAGCTACGACTTCACGGATAATCTGAGATTGAGAAGGGAGAGCTTCGGAGATGAATTGATTGACCCCCATTTTTGGTCTCGTGTGAGCAATTCTAATGGGCTGTTTGGTTAGGTATTGTGTGTGTCAAATTACACCCAAACATATCACTTTTCTACTTCTACACTATTTCGTAGCAGTTGAGTTGATCTCTTGTGTTTCCGTATTTTCTAGAATTTAGAGGGAAAATTGGTTTTTCGGTTCAACCGACAGATACAAAAATACCCAAGTATTCGTGAAACATCCAGGTTCAACTAAAAATACCTAGAAACACCACAAAAAAAACCAGACAGGCAGACACAAAAACACCCAGACACAAAACACTTGAATGGGAAAAGATACATGTCGGTTGAACCGGGAAAATGGATTTCCTTTAAGTTGAGCTCTAGTTCCGCCCAGAAAGGGCGGAGCCACCATGACTCCGCCCTTTTTGGGCGGATCCAGAAGCTCCCGTGGAGCTTCTAGATATGGAAGCTCCCGCGTGGAGCTTCTATTGCTCCGCCTAGAAAGGGCGGAGCCACCGTGGCTCCTTCTTTTCTGGACGGAGAACAAAAATACCTAGAAACACCACAAAAAAATCCAGACACAAAAACACCCAGACACAAAACACCTGAATGGGAAAAGATACATGTCGGTTGAACCGACATGTATCTTTTCCCATTCAAGTGT
>JAYMSL010002675.1:0-13809 GCA_036897195.1 Plantago coronopus | reverse complement strand
AATACCAACCTTATATCACCAAATAAACCCCCACCTCCGGGAATCGAACCCGGGACCTCTAACCATTACACCCTGCACCTTACCACTGCACCACCCACCAACTATTGACGAGAGCAGGTTAACGTGATTGTTCGTTCTTCATCTAATTTTGACGTCGTTCGGGACAATCATTTGAACGATCAATATTATGAACGTTGAATATCATCAGCATTCATGACCGTCCTCATTAATGACGTACGTTCTCAGCTTATGTGTTGGAGTTTTTATCGAAACATTTTATGTTCTTATGTTGGCCTTGGACTTACATGTCATGATGTCAAGAGAAAAGTTGATTGTACATTTGTCATCGAGGCGATTTGTAACTTCATTTACAACTATGAAGAGGAAAAGTGCTGGCGGGTAACATAAAATCATGTTTGTGTTGAGTGAACTTTAGTCGATTATGTTTATAAATTTATTAAAACATAATCGACTAAAGTTCACTCAACACAAACATGATTTTATGAGTGAACTTTAGTCGATTATGTTTATAAATTTATTAAAACTTTCAAAAGTTTAAAAGATGCATCACCTTTTATCATATGCGTCTATTAAAGAACATTTGTCAATTTATCAATTAATTTGGTGAATACAATGCTCAAATCAGTTATTTTAGATTAGTTTTCAACTATTTTATTTGTAGTATACTTTAAAACCCCTCTTTACATAAACCATAAAATATATATTGAAATAAGTTTTGAATTAGGACTTAGTATCCAAATAGCATAAACTTCTTGATTCTTTACTAACCCGTTTTATAAGACATTTATCATTAACGTCCCAAACGTATTATGTAACGTGATATAAACACTTTAGGTCGGCATAGTTACTCCTGCACTCGATGATATTCGTAGTGAATTATAATATAAGTTACAACATTGTTGAAAAAATAAAGGAAGAGAGTATAGAAGAACAGAGGCTCTCTGGTTCTGTTTCATCCGAATTAAAACCTACTAGTGTTATCATCATCATGGTTCATGAGCAATCATGGCGAAGACAGCCATGATAGGTTGTTTGAGCGGTGGTGTATCAAACTAGTAAACACTAAACAGCACAATATTACCCTGTCATGTCAAATCCCATTACATTTTTACACCTCCATTTCTTCCCCAAATACCCAATTTTCCTCAACAAAATCTATAACAAAAACTGGTTCAATTCATAGTAATCAGAATTTATTAATCTCCCTTCATTTCTGATGATCCATGAATTTGTTAATGTGAAGTAACATAGGATGACTAATATGCGTGAATTTGATATAAGCTCTGTTTCTTCTTATTCCAGGAGAAAGGTACTATTTCTGTGATCTTGTTTCCCCTTTTTTTCATTTTCAGCCATCTGATTTTTTGTAAAAGATGTAAATTTTGATTCTTTGAAATGAGTTTCTGGGTATTTCTTATAATGCAGGGGAAGAGGGTACGGGATGCCGAAACAGATCTCGCGAAGAAGAAGAAGAGACCTGTAAATCTCACACATAATGATCATGTGAGATAGAATTTTCTGTTTGTTCATGCAATTTCATATCAAGTCTTGAACTTTCTTGGATTTAGGTTTTCAATGCTTTGAAGGCTCTGGCATGTTTGTTTGTGTGTACATTTCCGAATCTATTTGACTCTAGGGAAATGAGATTGATTATATTTATATGTAGCAATTGGCATATGTTTGGTAAACAAGTAGTAGTGTATATTAGTGCTTCTTGGTTCGAAAATCGCAATCTCGTATTGCTCAGTTTCATGATATTATTAGTCCAAAGAGGCAAAGAATTGATGTTGTATGCTTTACCATGTCGAATCGTGTTGTTTTCTTTCAGTTTAGTAGTGAACTTATTATTTCTAGTAACCTGTGTGTTGGTATGTGGTGAACTTATTAGTTATTAGTAACCTTTGTGTCGATAATCTTGCAGGACGGTGCAGAACTGTATATGCCTATAAGAAGGTATGAAGCGATCCTAAGTGGATAGGAAAATGAGATTTTCTGATTGTGAAATTTATGTGTGCTTATTCCTTATAACATCTTTGTCTTTCCTTTTCTAATCGTCTAGTTATAAGGCCAAGACGAGCGCATCTAGGAGTAGTTATGGCTGTGCTGAGATGCCAACCTCTGCAGAAGACAGAGCAAAAGAAGTTCAAGATAACTTATCGCAGCAGCTCCCTAATTTTTCAAAACTCATGCTACATTCACATGTCTCTGGAGGGTTTTGGCTGGTAAGTTGAAGTAGGCACATGATGTGTGGAGTTTTGTCTTTCTTGATATACTATATTTCATACGTAAAGTTGTAAATGCGTCTAATATCTTCCAGAAATGCAAAGCATGCTTTACCAAGAAAACAGAAAAGGTTGAAGTTCTTTGAGACTGAGACTTGTAACTATCTGATGCATTATTTTTAATCAAAAAAATCCGACTACTTGTGACTTCAACGAGAACATTACTCTCATCTCGTATGGGTGATGTAATGTTCTAGCTGTGGGTTTTTACATGAAATTAGAAATAATTAAATGATATCTGTCAGTTCAGGAATTATCTATGTATTCCTTAGTTCATATTCTGAGTGCATTATAAAGTAAAGGGTTCTTGATCTTAGTCTAAACCAAACGCTGATACCTCATGGGCGGTGTTGAACATGAGCAGAACTATGATTCGTACTTGTGATCTAAGTGTAGCTTTAGCACGCACGGGGTTTAGTGTTCACATATAAGCCTCACGCTGTTGAGTTTATTCTTCTATAATTGCAGGGGTTACCAAAGCAATTCTGCGATAACCATATGCCAATGATCGACAAAACCATAATCTTGATAAATGAAGATGGAGAAAGATATTATACCAAGTACTTGGTTAATAAGAATGGGCTGAGTGGTGGATGGAGAGGTTTCGCCATTGCACATAACTTGGTGGCTGGAGATGTATTAGTTTTCCAACTTATCAAGCCCTGCAAGTTCAAGGTCTATACGCTACTAACCACTTCGGTTGTAACTTGTAACAGAGATTCCTGATGTTATCTTGTAGAGCTCGAATTCTTTGCTTTAACGTTCATTGTTTTGTTTTATCAGGTGTACATTATTAGGGCTGAGGGATTAACAAGAGCTGATGGGGCTGTTAGCCTCCTGACTTTGGATGCTCATCCAAAGCATAGGGTTATAGGTACCTCGTACCACTTAATCTCTTATTAGTACTTTCAATGTTTCAACAAACAACTGTTATTAAACGATGCATTCATGATTGATTGAAGATGATAAATCTGGAGAACGCTCGTGGAATATTACTGGAAAAGAGATTCAGAAATATCAGGATCCCATGTTGATGTTTAGCCGTAATGACGAGTCAATTTCTGATCATGAAGAGCCCCTGGAAAATAAACATGGGAATGGGGCTGATATATGTTCTGGTGGTGATCACAAGAAAGGATTGATGTTAATCTGTTATAATGAGAGTGATGAGCATTCTTCTTCTGAAGTTGAAGAAGGCATTACATTATCGAAATCATTCGTAGATTTTAAGGATGTCAAAAGTTTCGAAAACTTCACAATTCAAGTGGATGGTGTTGTTGTGGACTCGGAAGTCCCAACACATCTTAGAAGAAAGTATTTTCTGCTCTGCTGTAGTCAAAACAGGTTTTTGCACGATCATCTCATCAAGGGTCTAAACCCAACGCTAGCAACTGGAGTCATTTCAGAAACTATCTACATAGCTGATGCAATCAGAGAAGCTAAATATTCTACTACGCTTCTCGATCAGTTAGAAAGTTGGGATAAAACGCTTAAGGCATTTGAGGATTTGGGCATGGATGTGGGGTTTCTGCGTGCTAGGACACTTCAGTTGGTGAATCTATGTCGAGAATCTGAATCTGTTCTGAAATTGAAGAGAGGTGAAAGAGTTAAAGCAGAAACTGAAGTGAGACGTCTGGAGGAGAGAATTTATAATGCTAGAACGCTGATGAAAAGGCTAGATACCGAGATTGACTCAAAAAGTCGGGAGCTTGATTCTATGTTTATGGAAGTTGCTCGAGCGTCGTGGTAAGAGCTCATCAGTTGGAGATTGGGGGTGTTGCAGATCTGCAGATTGGTTTTTTAGTCTTTTTTAGTCTGTGTTATGACTCATGAACATGGTCTGAACTTGAATGTGCAGTAGATGTGCATTAGCAATTTTGTAGAAAAGATAGCTAGCCATGCTGAGGCCATGAACTTTGTGTCTACTTTTGTGTGTATATGTGTAGTAGTAGAACTTGATTAGTAGTAAGCTCAGCTATTTTCAACATAACTTCTTCAGTTCTGTTCTATTCAGTTTAGTTAAATTCAGCTGTTAGTTCAAATTTGTATTTTATATCAAATCAGTTCAGTTTAGAAATTCTAGAATTGAGGTAATTCTGCGGTTAGGTATCTTCTTTTCTATCTTTCCTCTCTAATTTATTCAATCTTTTTGCTTGCAAGGGTTCTACTGCATTTAAGTGTTAATCATTTTTATGAGATTAACATTTTGGTTGAAAAGCCTAGATTCAGTGTAATTATAATAGAGGGGTGGAATCTTCTCCTGACGACATATATTAGGGTTATCGTTTTTTTTTTTTTGGCAAAAGGATTTTGTATTTTGTATCCTGGATTGAAGGTCTACCTCGCTCTGTATCTAGCCCGATAGGATACTTTTTCTTCTTTCTTTAATTTGATTGAATTTTTTTTTTTTAAATCCATAAATGTTTTAAGAATATACCTAAACTTTATAAGATAATGATATTTTTAACCTCAATATACCGAGATAATACGTAAACATAGCTTATGTTGACCATTTATAAAAGAATCCTGAGTTAAAAACCTCTGTTTTTACCTGTTTTTACCTTGATAAAAGTTTTAGGGAGGCAAAACTAATTTCTAAATGAGGCAAAATATAATATATAAATATTTTTGGGGCTGTATGAAAAAATTGAAGGGGCTTTACCTTTATTCAAGAAAAATCTAACAAAATCGATAAATTAATTCAAATAAATTAGTTTAGCTAAACGTATATCATTTTGTCTCGGTAGAATTTGTACGACACTCGATTAGGGAGTTGAGTTAAGCTCTTAAGGCCCTAATCGAGTTCTACATTACTCCCTACGTCCGCTCAAACCAGCCCCATTTTTCCATTTTGGGCGTCCGCTCAATCCAGCCCCATTTTCAAAAATGGAAACTTTTTATTACTTTTAAATCAAATACTCATACCCCACTTGTACTATATATCAATAAACTACCACAATTCAACCCCACTTATACTACTTTACTTTTCATTAATTACTCCACTATACCCCACTTGTACTATATACCAATAAACTACTGCTCTTCTTAAATATTGTGTCAAAGTCAAACCGGGGCTCGTTTGAGCGGACGGAGGGAGTATAATTTAGTATTGACATTGAGTTAATATTAAAGACAATTAGCCTCTACTTTTACATGTTCAAAACTTCAGTTATTATTTTTGGTTAAGAAATCTCGATAACTATAAAACATAATCGAGTGTGAATCAGTCTCCGATAACTATAAAACATAATCGAGTGTGAATCAGTCTCGTATTCTCCAACAAAATGGGCCCATAATAATAGTTTGGAAAAGAACCGGGAAAGGATTGAAGAAAGAAGGAGATCAGCGATCTTATCCTTCTTCGTTCATTTCAACATGACCACTGTTTCCACTCTGAACCACCTACTCTCCCCCTCAATCCAAACGCCGCCGTTTCACTCCAAATCGCCACCCCTCTCCACCCTTCTCCGCCTCACCAAACTCTCTTCCTTCCGCTGCGCCGCTCTCGCCGTCAATGCCGATCACTCCACCACCACCGTCTTCTCTCATTCCGGTAAGTCCTCTAATCAATAATCAATAATCAATTGATCATCACTCTCTTTCTTCATTTCCACCGAATCCACTAGTAATTTACATTCCTCTGTAATCTAATTAGGTACAATGCTATTTTCCCTGTTTCTTCAATTTGGGTTCACTGAGAACGACACACAAGTTATTCTCGATGCAAATTCATCCCTCAATTTCATGCCTTTCGAATCTGTTCGTACTCGAATCCAAGTTTTGCAAGCTGCTGGTCTCACTGGCCTTGCTCTGTCTAGGGTTATTATTAAGCGCCCGCATGTGTTAACCTGTGAAGAAGTTGGTGCATTCTTGTCCTTTATTCTTAAGGGAACCACTCTCCAAGGTAGCCTTTTTCCTGCTCAGGTCGAGCGCCTTCTCAACGTTGCGGATTCGAAATCGTTGATGGGGTTTGACAGGAAAGTGAGCTTGTTGCTTGATTATGGGATTCCCAAAGATAAGCTTGTTTTTGTACTTAATGCTGTGAACTTGACTAGGGTGTTTTGTTCTAGGTCACTAGATGATTTGGATAGAATGCTCTCGTTTTTGGGACGATTTGGGGGTGTCGATTTGATCCTTCGTCGCCCGGCCATTCTTAACTTTGATTTGGAGGCTCAATTGGTGCCGAGAATCGGTTTCTTTTTGGAGTTGAGTGGGGGAAATGAGGTTGCGACAGGAACTGTTTTGCGTAAGTTGCCACTCGTGTTGAATTACACTGTTGATCATGTGAAACAACATGTTGAGTTCTTAAACTCGTTTGCGGGGATGACTTACGAGGAGATTTTTAAGGTTATTCTTGTCTATCCTAGCTTGTTCAGTGCTAGTAGAGAGAGGAAACTACTTCCGAGGATTGAAATCCTCAAGCAGTGTGGATTGGAGCCGAGGGATATATTTAAGTTCTTGATCAAAGCGCCATTGTTTCTGACCTTGTCGTTTGAGAATTTAGATAATAAATTAGTGTTTCTTTCAAAGATTGGATACAAGAGTGGGACTAAAGAATTGGCGTTGGCAATGGGTGCAGTTACCAGGTGCAGCTCTAAGAATTTACAGATGGTGATTGGAGTGTTCTTGAATTATGGATTGACTTGCGAGGACATCCTTGATATGAGTAAAAGACATCCACAAGTATTGCAGTACAATTATGAGTCATTAGAGGAGAAACTGGATTATTTGGTAGAGGAAATGGGCCGTGAAGTTGGAGAGTTGTTGGCTTTTCCTGCATTTCTTGGTTACAAGCTTGATGGACGGATCAAACAGCGGTATGAAGTTAAGAGAGAGATTCTAGGTGAAGGGATGTCGATCAACAAGCTCCTGAGTGTATCTGCTGCAAGATTCTCAAGAAAAAATGATTCAAAATATACTGAAATTTTAGACATAGGTGAAAGCGATGTTTAAAAAGAAAATGTGACAAATCATGTTTGGATGTCTGGGGTTCGAACACTTTGTGCCTCAAGCGCAAATTATGATAAGCCCCGTTTCTTTTTATGGTGTAAGCCAAATGGTTGAGAGATGGGCGGTAAAAATGTCTGCACCAACTAATTCATTGCTAGTGCAGAGGTGGAGTTGTTCACTAATTCTACCGCAAGCTTTGCTGAGTCTAGGTTTGTATTTAGAACATGTGATAACTTTGAAATTGTTTCTTTCTGTAATTGAAAATGGTTTGAGAGTGACAATGGAGCTAAACTCTTGTAAATTATACGGTTGTTTACTTGTAAGTAGAGTGAAAAGATTTGTTAACATCACGGAGAACCTGGTCATATTTGATCGTTGAGAATCCTCTGAATCAAGCTTGTTTGCTTATGTAAGAACTTTCTTCTGCACATCTTTTCCCATCTTATGAGTTACTAATTTGCTTGCATATCATGTAGTAATTGACTTGAAGTGATGTGTGCGCTTATGTATGAGCTTTCTTCTGCACATCGTTTTCTATATTTCGAGTTACTAGTTGAATAACATGTAGTGATTGACTTGAAGTGTTATGTGTGCTTATGTAAGAGGTTTCTGACTTTCTTCTGTACATCTTTTTCCATCTTTCTAAGAGGTTTGCCTGCATATCATGTAGTAATTGACTTGATGTTGTGTGGGCTGAAGGCAAACCTGGAGCGAGCCTGAAGTTTAGCGCATTTTATAGAAAATGACTGATTGGGTGTTCTATGCAATCTCGCATGGTAACCAGATCATGCAAGAATCGCAATATGCACATAGCTTTACTGAGTGTTTATCAGGGCCTTCAGTATAGTTCATATACAGACAGACTCTTCTAATGCTCAAAGAACGAAAAAGATGGCTTGCTAACAGAAGCTTGGAAGGGGTTTTTAGAATCACTTTGCTGATCTAAAAGAGCAGGCCAACAGCAAAACTATTTGCTTACATTGGACTTTCATTCCCAGCATTACGATCAGCGTACTGTAACTCACTGGGTGTGAAAAGCGTGTTCACAAGAATGTAACGACCCGTTCAGCATTCAGATCAAGAACACAGGGCATAAAACATTCTAGTTCGAATCACAATATGAGCTTTTATAAGTGAAAACCCAAACCGGCAGTTTCAGAAGAGAAGTTCCTTTATAGATTGCACGGTTGCACCTGGTATAACAAAAAATATTCCAAGTGATAATTCGACCATAAGCAGCTACACATATGTTCCGAGCAAACTACATAGAGTGAGTACAGCTAGAATTTTCAGCTTGTAGCTGTGTCAACGACTAGTTCTTCCAGTATATCTGTTTCACCATCTCCTTTGGGAATTATAAGTCCATAACCTCCAGCTTTCCTTCTGTACACTATGTTCACCTCACCTGCAGAATATCAGAAACTAACATATCAACCACCATGCTATTTGATGGCAAAGTTATATGCAGAGGTAACATCCTATATTTGACTTACCAGTTTCCTCATTCCGGAAACCGAAAAAGTCATGATCCACGTTTTCCAGCTGCATAATTGCCTCAGCAACGGTCAATGGAGGCATATCAATGTACTTTTCGCGTACGATCTGCAAATATAAGTTTTGAAGTAAGATGAAGGATATTCTGCACAAAGTGCCCACTCTATTTCCTTCACTTTTTGCCAGGCAGTTATATCTACTGAAATTCCTATAAAAGATCATCAAACACATTCCATGCCAACATGCCATGTTAGTGTAACCTTACATCACAACCCTCCAACTGTTAGGCGCGTTTTCCTAATTTCCACTATAAACAAAAAAATTGTAAGGTCGGGTTTCTCCATATGTATAGCGAAAACTGATTTTTATTATAGAACTCAATCATCATAGCAATGCCACATAGTGGATATCAATTGCTCAAAACAATGTCATTGTAGAGCACAACATGATCACTCAATACAGATGGCAATTTAGCAGTTAAGCTCAAGCAAATCTTCCCATGGGGCAAGCAACAAAGAGTTTTGTAGGCGAAGGATTAAGCATACAATCTAGAAATCCAATTAGTGCAAGAACAGTTATGACACAAAAGAAGAGTACCAAACTATCAATGATACCTAACAAATATGATATGTAATATTACTCATAGAGAAGCAAAAGATAGTAAACCTCATAGATGATGTCTTCTTGGTCGTCTTCTTCATCAGGAACTGCATCTACGTCCTCGGGAACAGAAACATCAATAAGATCCCTAAATTTAGCCCTGTTAGGTCCCTTCATATGACGGCCATGGTCTGAGTCTTTCTCCTTAATCTTCCTCAACTTCCTCTGGATTTTAGAAGCCACCAAATCTATACTAGCGTAAAGTGCATCCGCTTCCACTTCTGCACGGACAACTCCATGTTTCTTCGTGAACATTGTGACCTAAAATCAACTTATCCCCCATTAATATATGAAGAAAATCGGCACCAAGCAACGTACCACAAACGTTTTAAATTCAATTTTATAAGCACAACTCACCTCACATCTTCGCAATTTAGGACCTTTCCCAAGCTCTCCACCACGAACCGACAACGTAACATCTACTTCCCTCACTAAATGGCTATGCTTCTGAACTGCCCTGCCCAACTTATCTTCCACGTGACTCTTCACCGTAGGAGTCAACTGCATATCCAAACCATGTAAACATTCTTAACCAAATTTGCCAAAAATCTAGCAACATGATTCCATGAACATATAGTGAAATTCTTGGAAATGATCCGTTTTTCCCTACACATCAGGAATAGGAACATACACATTTTGTGAACATCATCCTCCGGATCTATTAAATTCGATTGAAAATATCTAAACTGAACTGAACTTGTTTGAATAATAAATTTCAACTAGTCAAACTACAAATGAACTGATCTGAACTTATTTGAACTGAATGCAACTTAAATTCAGTTAAGCTAAGGTGAACTAAAGAGAGACTAAACTTCTTTATTTCCTTTTTGAATCGGCAAACTATCGTACACTATTACAAACTATAAATATAAACCTAAACCTCAACCTCTGACTCCCAATGATCGAACCCAAACCTACTACTTGCAACTAATTTACTCTACTACTGCTGGACAACCTTACAACTCCTACTAAACCTAAATCATAACCTATAGTCCTATACATGTTTGGAGTGGTTTTATCTAGTACATTTAAGGAAAGAATACATCTATGATATGATTTACTCCACAATAAAGTGCATGAAGAACAATAACACAGATAATCACCTAATAAAACCTTTCCACAAGCAAAAAGGCCCGACATCACTTGCCTCAGACACCATACTAATCTTGAATCCAGATATGAAAAGAAACACAATTAAGGCAAAAAAAGGGTACCTCTAAGTTCTTGCCTTGAAGAATTAACTTGACAGAAGAAAGAGGACCATCCCAAGACATTTTTATCCTAGTCAATCTCCTACTGCCACCACCAAGTTTAACCAAAACTGCATTGTTCTTGCAGCCTAATCCAAGAAAGGTGGAGTTGGACGAAGAAAAAGGAAAGGGCTGAGAAACCCTTGAAGAAAACAAAGCAGAAGAAGAGGAACATGAAATGTGGGGCTGATGATTGAAGCTGGTTTTTACACAAGGAGCTGCTGCTATAAGGCTAGTCATGTTGATTGTTGAAGATGATGATGATACAAGGTCTGTAGAATTGGGGAGTTTAAGGTGAATTATCCTGTTTCCGAGTTGATGATTCAAGGATTGTTCTTCGAATTGTCTTTGGGAAATGGGAAATGCAAGTGTTGTTGTTGAAGAAGAGTGTGGAATTATTATCCGATTCGGAATTATTATCCAGATTCAGAATCTGATGACACGTGAGACATATTTGGGTCATGACAAGCCCAATATCCAACGTCAAATGGATAAGACTCTTCTAGTATTATTTGTCGGGTTTTGAATTTTTTCATCTTTTTTGCAGGGTGTCGGGTTTTGATTTGAGTCCCATAGTTTGCCAGAAACCGTCACTACATTTAAATGTACGGATTGATTTGTGGGGTTTTCATAGATCTAACGACTAACATGATAGACGATAGTTCTTGCTAGTTCTTGTGAGTTGTAACTATGCAAATTTACTGGAGCCGGGTCAGATGAGTGGGGCAGGTCCAACCCGGCCGGCTGAACGCACTGATTTCACCCAGAGTGGGCTTAACTTCTCTCAGCCCAATAACTTGGACACAACGCCCCAGGCCTGCTGTGTTTCGTCAGCCCAACCGATTACCTCCACCCAGAACATCTAAGTTGGGCCTTGTACTCTTGGATATTCATTATTCATATTCGCACGACTTTTGGTAATTATGAACATTTGTATTTACATTGCACAAATAAGTTCATTTTCAAGAACCGATCGATTGCGAGCAAAAATGAATCCAGCTATTGCAGTTAGAATCGAGCCGAGCTTTTTGAGCAGCTCGCGATCGGGTTAAAAACCTGACAAGACAATCACAATTACGTCCTACTGAACGAGTACAAGCCGATCACGAGCGTACCTAAATGCAACGGTCAGATCCATTAAATCAAAGCTCCAAGCAGCTCGACTTGTGAACACCTCTCTCTCTTCACAACATTGCTCCAACAAAGAGTGCGCTTTCAATGTAAAAGCTAAGGGATGTATTCATGTATATAGGGGTGTTTTGAAGCAAGTCACTCGTGGAAAAGCTCGATCAACGTTCAGATCAAGATCAAATCAGTCAACGCAAGCTTGCTCGGTTGATTATTGATTGAGCTCCAATTAATAAGATTATATGATCGTCAGCTTGCGAGCTATATACATGGTATTTTTATTTAAATTTATATACCTCTAAAATATCATGTGTCTCATCGGATTTGAATGTGTGAAGAATATTCTTAATTCGACCGTCTAATTATGTCAAATTTAACAAATGAACATGTTTTTGAGCTCAAACAAGCAGTGCTCGTGAGCACAAATGTGCCAAGCTAAGTGATCATGAACACAAACAAGTCAAGTATTACGAACCAATCATGATATCGTGCTGCTCAACGAGAACAAGCCGAACATGAACATACTTAAACTTCAGACAATTATTGATTCCTTATACCAAAGCTCGTATGTCCCCGACTCGTAACACTTACTAACACCTTAGATGTATATAAGTGGGAGAGCAAATGCGTGAATGTTGGTTGCAGTCTAAGGAAGATATATAGGAAGATATTTGTTTGGTGGTGGTAAGATAATGAGGTTGAGAATGAATGTAAAACCAATAACAAAACCTCGGCGTATGTAGAACACAACACAGATAATAGCCAATAAGATCAAAAGCGATTTACAACTAATAATTATTATTATTATTTTATTATATATATAGGCATAAGCATAAGAAACAACGTGAGGCATTGCCACTATGCAGGGTGGCCAACAGCCAATGGGGAGAGAGAAACATATATCTATACCTTTTCCTTTGTTCGTGAAAAATATCTACAAAAATCTTCTACGAGGATGAGGAGCAGTATTTAGATATTTTCATGTGTCTGTCTGACTTGGTGTGTCTCTGTTTCATTTTTCAAACTTGCTTTCTTTCTTTCTTTCTTACTTTCTGCTATTCAATCTCAACCACACAGACCAAACTGGCTACGCTATGAGTATAGTATCCTAAAGTAAACATCTCACTTTTCTTTTTCCTTTTTTTTTATTTTGTTATTGCACGTTCCAGGGTCATTAGTGGTCGACAATTTTTATGTATTTATAGTACACATCATTCTGGTCATCACCCGCTACGTGTTAAACACTGCTTTCATTATTCCAACGAACACAACACAACTACCTTTATTTATTAAATAAAACTATATCATAATCTATCCACCTTATATTAAATAAATAAATATCTCATTTACTTTTTCACTGAACTTTTTGCTATGATCCCTCTGCCATTAAAGTTTTGTCTGTTTATCTTAATTTCAGTTATGTTTAGTTTGGTGTTATTCAATTCAGTTAAGTTTTACCCAGTAACTTTAATCTAGTTTAAAGATTTTCAGGTGAATTTAACGTAGCCTAAATCCAAATCCAGTTTACGTAGTTAAATTTATACTTGAAATAATCTCGATTCAATTTAGTTTCATGTTCATTTAGTTCAGTTCAGTTCAACTAAACTCATAAAAGTTTAGACTATCTGTAAAGAGCATAATCCTAGCGTATATTGTCATTTTGAGGCCCAATATAGTTCACCTTAAAATCTCTGAAATGAACTGAACTCAAGTATAAAGTTGTACTAAAAGATTACTCGTTTTGCTTTTAAAAAATGGTTCATTACATCACCTATTCAAAAGCAAAACACGTGAACCTGTAGTAAAAAACTTATAGCAATTGTCTCTCCCAATTATTTCTCAAACGGAAGTAAGGTAGGCAGCGCCTAAGTGTATCATTACAAATACCTCATTTGCTTTTTACTACATATATCGTATAATTAACATACTACCTGAAATTTGTGAATTTATATAAAACATTTTAATGTACTTCGTCTCATCTAAACTGTATTCCAACACACTCTTACAAAAGAAATGATTATTCA
>JAYMSL010002674.1:0-13811 GCA_036897195.1 Plantago coronopus | reverse complement strand
GAAAATTTTGGTTGTTCTGAAGCTTTTACGAATGTTGGTTGGAGTATAGTTGGTAATTTTTACGAACACAGATGTTTGGAGAAGCTCTACAAATGGTTTTGTAGTGGCCATGTATATGTACACATGTTGATCACATTGTTGGTGACATTGGTATTCCAGCCAGTTCTGCACGTTGTTATTCCGATAGAATCTAGAAAGTATTCATGTTGATGACATTGTTACTGATATTGGTATTTCAGCCAGTTCTGTTTGACTTAGTTATTTTAATTGAATCTCACAAGTATTACAGTTAATGTATCTGATGCAGTGATCCTTCTGTTAGAGTTCTCTCTTTAAGAGATCATACATGAGATAACTGTTTCAGTATCTTTATTGTACTAGTATTCTGTTAAGTATACGTTAGACATTAGTCTCATCCTCGCCCAAGGCTTACTTATACGTTTGACAGTCTCTTCTTTTTCTCGCGCGCATTGTTCATCTTACCGTTTTGAGTTTACCCATCTGTAGCAGCCTGCGGTTCCTATTCATCATTCGTGCAAATATTTCTTTGATACAATATGGATAAAATTAAGGTTACATGATAACCTTTAAGTTACTAGCTACTCTCGCATGATGCAAACCATCACTGTTTCACCTGAAGAATACTATATTTTGAAGTTTAAGGTCAACATCATATCAAGTTACTTTGTTATTGTCTGAGTTTTGGAAATTTGCAGAGGAGTGCAGAGACTTCATATGGTGTCAAGCAAGCAGTTCGGTTGGGTTCTGATGGAAAATTGATTCAGGTGTAGCAAGTAATATCGTGGAAGCTTCCATTGCTAATACCTCATTTTTATTCAGGATATTAACCAGTCAGTTCTTTTTTGGTAGGATAAGGATGATGCTAGCTCAGATAATGAGTGTTGGGTTGGTATTGAATTCATGCAATTTGAAATCCCAAAGATGGACCTATTCTTGCTCTCATTGGTATGATTTGAGTACAGGCACAGATTGATTTATGGGATATATACATGCTTAAATAATTATTACTTATGTTATTCCTCTCTTATTTACGCAGGGAAGTGAAACCTGTTCACTAGGCCACTCACATATCTTCTCCGAGATCTCAGAAACTGAAGACACAATTGTACAATTTCTCAACTCCGTGTAAATATACATGAAATTACGCACTTAATTGTTCTCAAGCAAGTCCTTTTTTTCGAAGATGCTATTAGCATGAGCATTATTATTATTATTTTTGTTGTTGTTGTTGTTGTTGAAAATAAGCATGAGCATTAGTTATTCTCTAGATTTCACAATGGTGATTGAAAATCAGGAAGTTTTACTGAGAGTATTACTTGGTGAAGAGAAATAGCTTAGATTGAGTTACTCAGTTTTGGAAAGTTATGTGTGGACTGTGGAATGAACCCTCTGTGCTAGAGTGGATCAGTCCTCCATATACACATTCGTCAAACGGTCAAATTGTTGCTTTCTGATCCTGTAGTATTAATCGGGTATTAGCAGTAGCCAGAGATGCTGCTGCACCCACCCACCCCCCTCCCCCAGTTGTACTCGACGAGATCCTCGATGCTGTACACATGGATATTTGGACTTGGAAAGTTTCAAATGATTTTGTTATATTTCAAATTTTGACTACTCCAATAGTGTTTTTTTTTCCTGTTGACATATTTGTAGTTATATAAGGGCATTCACTGCAATAGTGTGTTTCCTTTTATTGGTACTGACAACCATACTCACTATTCATATTAAAGAAAATAATATTATCAGTTCGCATAACTGTGAAAACTTGCAGGGCGTTCCACAGACTGAGCTTACACTATGCAATCAACTGGAGATTCTACAGTCAATCTGTTCAGTTGATGATATGAATACAGATTACTCAGTAGAGGAAAAGTCAGATCTGTTTGAAGATGGTTCTTCTATTCAAGCAGAACAGCACTCTCATGACTTTCCTCATTTTGAAGTAGATGAGGAGAGTATGGGTATTGTTGGAAAAATACATACCGTGGATGATTTTTTATGTTATGACGATATTCAGAAAGAAAAATTGGCACAGCCAGGTGAAGATAGCATTAACAACAGGGAGCTTTTAGGCTATGGCGAGTTTGATTTCATAAAGGATCTATTACATACTTGTGCTGTAAACAAGTGGCTTGAAGATGCAGATTTTTCATCCCGCTTTGACTATTTAAAGATTATAGATGTGTCAGATCTCCAGGAGGTCGATGATGGAAAGAGATCAGATTCATTCTGGTCAAGGAGCTCACTATTTGACGAATTTCTATTTTTTGATTTGGATCTATATAATTCGGATGAGGTATTCTTGAGTGCAGCAAAGCATATGGAATCTGAAGTATGTGTATCCATGTTCGGAGAAGCTATGAACTTTAAAAATTTAAATGAATTGATTGTTTCCCACGAGCTCACTCTAATGGATGACTCTTTCAAATCTCTGCCTGTACCCATCTGCTTAGATCAAGGATTAATTAGGTCGTTCCATTTATCGGCTGAGGAACTACTGGAGCAGCTAGAATGGCAGACTGCATCAGCATCCGATGGTCTATACCTGGATTGGCATTATCTTGCAGAAGATGGATCCCAGATGATTAATTATTCGTCTTGTTGGAAGATGCTGTGGGATATTGATACATACATAGTTGATGCCGCTTCGAACTTGAGTGACAGTGAACGGCTGATACTTGATTTTATTCTCTGTGAAGATGATCCAAACAAACAAAATGCAGAAAATAACAAGGAAATGTTGAGTTTACCTACTAGTGATGCCCCTGTACTTTCTGTTTCTAGATCAGACGACCATGTAGATGAAAGTATGATAAGTGAAGATTTTTTAAAGAAAAGCTGTGTTGAGAAAGGCTTGATGTCTGGCAAATCCATGTCCAGTGATCTTGAATTTTTTCTGAATCCCCGTATCAATATCACAGGGAGGGACAATAAACCAGAAAATAAGTCGGTGAATACTAGTACCGTGAGTCAAGTACTTATGCCGAGTGATGATTTCACTGCTGCTAAATCAAGCACTGTGGTTCAGCAAAAGTGGAACATGAAGTTGCAATATATAAAGTTGTCCAATAATATCATATTACTTGTTGATTATCTGCAAAAGCATTTTTTGGCTTTGTTGGAGAACGATAAAGAGCTGATACAGATGCAGAATCTGCACCAACCAGCCAATGACTTGACCTTACTTCAGATTACTAAAGAAACACTTATATCTCGAGTTAAGGACATTTCCAGTTCAAGTACTTATACATCAGACAATGATGACCACGTCATGGTGCTGTCAGTGTTATATGCTATTAAGCAGATGGCTTTCTATCTTTGCTATTATGGAATCCAAGCCGCATTTCTGTACATAGATAACTTGATCAGAGACCTTCGGGGTGTGAAATCTAGATTAAGTTTTCTCTATAAAGTTTTTAGAGATGAGCATGAAAAATCAGAGAAAGAACTGAGTATGGTCCATCCAGCCATTTCTGCTGTGCAAGAAATTCTACAGACAAATTCAAAGAATAATGCTTCTAAATTCTTGATTGTTGCTGACCAACTTTTCTGGTCACCACTAGAGAGACTTATGACTTCTTTGAAGATGTCGTACAATAAGCCACAGCATCAGGGTCTCAAGATCACAGATAGTGCAATGGATGTCATGCTTCTAGGGGAATGCTGGTTGGTATCTCATGAGTAAGCATCAGATCAATTCCTTTCTAAGATTTTCTATATCCTCCATCATCATATTGTTACATGGCTAATGATTTCTAGCAACATTACTGATCTCTTTTGCATGCTTTGCATTAATAAGAATAAGGCACATTTAAACTTTACCCCGTAGACACTTTGATAACTACTTTCTGGTATATGAAATCGTTTCACATTTGAAAGGCATGCTATTTGCAGAAGAGTTTTATAAGCTGGTTTAAGACATTGATTGAATAAATAATTGCATATTATCTTACAGAAACAGAAAGTTCTCCTATAGAGATCAACTTGCCAAATGCTAGAAAAATCAGACATGCTATGACCTAAAAACGCTGGTCAATGTTTAGTTGTTTGTTTATAGAGCAAGTATATTGGTACACACAATACTTGTCCTGTTCAAGCAGTTATGTTTTAGTTGTGTGCTGATGATCCTGTTTTCAATAACTCGTTATCTGCCAGCTACATCTCTGCTTCATTTCCCTTTAGCAAATTCAGCATCGTCTTGGAATATGGAGGCTCGGAGGAATCATCCAGAGTTTCCTCCATCTCTCATAAATTGGATATGTTTCCTACTCTTTATTTCCTCAAGGTGGAACTGGAGGAACCAATATCCATGGCCCTTACTGATGGGATCAACCAAGGAATGGTGAGTCTCTGTGATTTTGTGAGTTTAGGTTATAGTTGTCTTGTCGGAATTTGAACTATCAGGGCTATTAATCATTAATCCTTTCTCAGTAAATTGAAAATTGTAGAGGCTTGATCTGACAAATCTGACACAAATTGAACGGCAATAGCTCAGTATTTAGATGGTTTAATTGTAAAAGAGATCGAGGACTGAGAAGATTTAATTTGAGAAGATTCGATAGCTCAGTATTTAGATGGTTTTCCTTTTAGATTTAGTTTGAGAAGATTTGATATCAAAGATTGCCATCTGCTGTTTTGTTAAGGTGTCATTTTTTTAATTGTTGATCATTGCCAGCTTGAGTCTTTTTTCCTTCTGACCATGTGTTAATATTTTTCCAGAAAAAAGATATCGGCTCTACATTATTCCAACAATATGGAAAATCTAAGCTGGAAGAGATACTAAATGCATTACCTGTTAAGGGAGCTGATGATAATGAACAACCAAAATATCTGATTGCAGATAAAGATTGCACAGTGATCCCTCTCCACTCCATTCCAATCAATGGAAAATCTAAGCTGGAAGAGATTCTAAATGCGTTACCTGTTAAGGGAGCTGATGTTAATGAGCAACCGAAATCTCTGATTGTAGATGAAGATTGCACAGTGATCCCTGTCCACTCCAAACCAATCTGCTTCGAGTCAAAGCAGAATCTCACACACAAGCCCTCTTTCCCTGACTCAATCATAATTGTAAATACCCAAAATTTCAAGGAAGAAATGGTTATTTCTAGGAGAAGCACATACCTAAAGGTTATTGAAATGGAAAAAGAAGGAATACAAGTTGTAGAACGTGACATTAGTCTACCTGTTGATCTGATAGTAAGTGCTTCCGTTAGCCTCACTTGGTATGACATCAGAAATATTGGAAAGAAAGCATCAGCTCCGGATGAGGCCTTTTCATGCTTGCCTTTATGTGTTGAAAGCATTGCTGCAAATGTTTTGACCTCATTGAGTTTTGCTTTCAGTTGCTGCATTCTGGTAATTTTCTTTTCCAAAAGACCAATTTAGCCCTTCTTCCTTTTACTCTGAGAATCTGTTTTTGTTTATACGGGAAAGTATTGGGTCAACAGCCTTTTGGCACATCTATTAGATAGCGAGTATAAAGGGTATATTTTGTTTACACTGCTTGGGAAACCAGATTGGTTCAACTTTTAGCCTTCTCGTTATGTACAAAATTGCAATAGAATATGTAGTGCATGTAATAATAATAAGGTGACAAATAACCCTTGCTCTTGATATTTAAGAGCTTGCCGGAATATAAGTAGCAATTTATATAAAAGATATAGAGATGTTGGGGTGTAAGAAATAAACTCTTTTCCTATCACTTACTAAATGATAATAATTTGGTTCCAGATATTAAATTTGTATTATGCACTTATTAAACTCTTTCCTGACTAAATGATAATAATTTGGTTCCAGATCTTTGAGGGTGAAGGCAGTTTCCTGAGTAGTATCATGGAATCATCAGACGAACTCTATGCTGCTGCAGCTAGTTTAGGGATTGAGTTACAACTCTTCTGCTCGTATTCTTTTGAGATGACTGAGGAAATCATGAAGTCGTGCATCAATGTAGCAGTGGAGTCGAGTAAGGGTCTTTATACCAAAATGTCGGACTCTGAAAGTCTAGCAGAATCTTTCTTGACCTCATTTCCTTCCTTCAATCCACTCTCAGCTCATGCAATATTATGTTCAGGAGATGTACTTGGCAAATTTTTGGAATCGTCAAAATCGGGTAGAGTGTGTTCTCTGGAAAAATACCAGGTTCCTGTAGAAAGCATTTCTTTGGGGAATGCAACAAGTAGATATGGGAAGCAGGAGGATTCTAAATCTGAAATGACAGATTGCTCCTCTTCAATGTCCTCAGTTCCAG
This sequence comes from Plantago coronopus, assembly GCA_036897195.1. NCBI lineage: Eukaryota > Viridiplantae > Streptophyta > Magnoliopsida > Lamiales > Plantaginaceae > Plantago > Plantago coronopus. The sequence continues at coordinate 7,540 of JAYMSL010002674.1, read as the reverse complement.
ACTCAGAAAATATCCGACTCAGAACTGCATCAGAGAGGAAGAGGCCTAGATACGCTCAAGATCTTTTCAATGCTGCTGAGCCCTTAAATAAGATGATGTCATCAAATCCACTTCCAGATGACAGTTTTGATTTTCCCAGACTGTCTATCCCAGAAAATTCATTCCAGTCAGGACATACAGATGTATCCAAAAATCCTGTGCAATTATATTCATCTTATGATGATGAATTGCTCAATTGGGAAGATTTTAATGCAAATGGCTTTGAGATAGTTGCAGTTGATAGAAATGGTTTTGACATGTCGGGTGACATGGATAAGACCAGGATACCTCTAATTGATGTAGATGTTAGCCCAGAAAAGATATTCCCTGCACCAGAGGTGAACAACTTTGGCTGGCAAAGTGTGAAGTTGTCTGATCATAGGCAGGATAATTTTATAGGTGAAGTCATTGATGTTGAGAACTCCCCATCATATAGAAAAACAATAAAAGATTTGAACTCCGGTGATTTTTCGATGTTTCTGCTTGACTTGGAGAGAGATTCTGATCCTAGAAATCCTGCAGCGAAAGAAACGTATCTGCACTCAAATAATTTTCAGGCGTATACAAATTCTGATTGTGATACTTGGATTTCTAGAGGTGACACTGGTCAAATCTTGAGGGAAGAAGTTGAACCTTCGTTTGCTACCACTGAAAGGAATTTTCCTCTGAGTTGCCAAAGAGGGCTTGTGAGAATGGATATGATGCAAAAAGATCCTCAAAGTTCCTCTCATTTGGCTATGCATTCACTTACAAAGAGCTCTGCTGACACACCTCTCTCAAAGGCACTTCACTCTAATCAGAAACAAGAAAGCTCACCCTGGACTATTGAGTTTCTCAACCGAATAAGGGAAAAGAGTAGGTTGCGCCAGCTGTCTGTTCCACATAATTTATCCTCACCTAATTTTGGTCTCCCTGGGAATTCATCGAAGGTTACTAAAAGGAAGAGTCCCTCCATTTTTGAACTCTACAAGTATGAAGGGAGGACTCCAAGTAAAGTAGTCGACAAAAGGAAAGCAAACAGAACTTCCCAGCCAGTGAACACATCGAAGAATGAGAAGGCCTATGCTTCTAGTCAGATACAACTGACTCCAATCGACAAGAGAGCAAGAAGGGTATGTCTACTAATTTTCTATATTGCTATTCTGGAGTATCTACAAGCATCCTGATGTTTATTAAAAATGCAGACACTATCTTTTTCATCAAATGGAGGTGGAGGTCAAAGTAAACTTATCTGGGCGGATAACATATCTCACTTCAGTACAAAGTTAGTATCATGAATTTCAGATCATTAGACATTTTAGACTAACTCACCAGTAAAGTTGACCAGTTCTAGTTCTATATATAATTACTAACTTAACTTGGTTAATTTCAGGCACAACTAGAGTACACTGGCCCCATGACACTGGTCTCTGAGCTGTTACATAGATAAATGTTATGAATGCCAAGGAGCTTCAACTCTTTTCAACTTTGGATAAGCTAACCGCAGGAATATTTTGTTGTACTGCATATAAAAAAGTGATTCTGGTGGACTATATATGAGCTTTGTTTATCAAATCAACATTGCCTTGTATGAAGTGGAAGCAGAAGCACGACGATTGAGTTCAAAAAATATTGCTAGACGAATGGGAATATCTACAAACTTCCTGGCAATTCGTTATTGAACTCTATCAGTCTTGAATAGTTCAAATATATGGCTAGGTTATAAACATGAGCCTCATTATTTATATCGTAAGAATTGCTCTAATTCCTTCTGCTCTGACTTGCTTGGCATCAATTTGGTTTTGATTCGCTTTAATTTCTAACATTCATTGTTAACTAATGCAATAATGTGGGCAGAACAAAGTCTTGAGCTTCTCTTACGAGATATATGCCTATTGCTCACCCTATTAATTTGTTCCAGTGTTTTATCTTTTCCTTCATGAGTAGAGGCTATCCAGAAACTAGTGTCTAGAATTTTAAACCTGAACTGAAATCTGAACAGATGTGTACTATGTTAACAAGAAGAAGAAATGTATGATGTTGCGTGAAAGCACTGCAGGGACGAGATTGTGTCAAAAAAATAGAAACTGATACTTTACGGGATATAGTATAACTTTACATTTCAATGGTGCTGGACTTATTTGCTTTTATGCTTTGCCTTCTCCGGTCATACTAGTTTTTCTTTCCACTTTTCAGATTACGTACAGCCAGTGCAAGTTGTTGCCGCTCACCTTCTACTTCTGCAAATCTCAGACTTACTTCCGAATATTTCTCATGCATTTCTTTCAGTTCGTTCTCCATGTTTTTGTTTCTTTCCTTGAGCAAGGCTACTTCACTTAAAAGGCCAGGAACATCAGGGTGAGCATTCTTCTGTTCTGGCATACTGTCTGGTGCTGCAGGTCTTTCAGATCCCTGTCAAATTTTCAACAGTTAGTAGAAATCACATGTTCTGGGAAAGCACAGAAATTTTGCGGTTTAACTCAGGAAATCTTCATTCCGAGCCAGGTCAGTGTTATAAGGTGATAATGCAATTCAGTTGTTGAAGAACTTCAAGTATTTAATGAACCATCTATATGTAATGTATATACTCGATTCCTGTATACTGTATTCACTGCACAGAACTATAACATCAATTTTAGGAAGTCTCCAGAAAAACTAGGTTTTCCTGAACATTTTGAAGAAGACGGTGTAAATCAGTGGAATGTGTCAAACACTTAGTTGGTGGCATGTGGTTTTTCCTAGATATTCTTCTCGATTCATATGATTAGTTTGGTCAGCATGAAATGAGAGATTTTCGTAGGCTAGTATTTACCTGTTTCTTCTTTTGTAGGCCACTCTGTAATTTGGACATCTCCTTCTTCATGTTTCCTTTCTCCAACTCCAGTTCATACAGTTGATTTTTCAATTCATTATTCTTTAGTCTCAGCTTTTTCACTTCCAACTGCATGTTATCTTCTTTCGTCTTTTTCTGATCTATTTGAGACTTGATGGAAATGTTTTCCTGCATTAGTTTCTCTGCTTCTTTCCTTGCTGAAGCTAGTTTTCTCTCCATATCTTCCTTTTCTTTCTGCATGTCTTTGTTGCCTCCACTAGTCTCTCTGTTTTGCTCTGAAAACTTTTCAAGTAGCTGCTCACACTTTTCTTTGGTTATTTCAAGTTCATCACTGGCTTTCCGGAGCATTTCTTCTAAAGTGCTATTCTTCTGGCGCAAATCGTTAGCTTCTGTAGCCCACTCCTGTGCCATTTTCTCATTCTCATCAATCTGTAACGATAGTTCAGCAGAAAGCTCTTTGCATTGTTCTTCAAGTCTCTCAGCCGTGTTTGCAGTACTTCGCTTTGCCTTTCTCAACTCTTCCTCAGCTCTAATAGCCCTCTGCTCCATCTTGAATTTCGCTTCACTTACCAATTCCAGGTCTTCTCCAAAGACTTGTACCTGGTTTTCAAGTTCATTTTTAAGGCTCTCAATCTCGGCCTCCAACTCATCAATCATGTTCATTGATTGAGAATATTGAAATGCCTGCCTCTTAGCTTCTTCCTCCAAACTCGCAACCCGGATTTTGAACTGCTTTAGTGTAGCCAAGGATTCTGTAGAGTTTTGTTGAATTTCCATCCTTTCTGTTTGGATCTGCTCTAATTTGGCGTATATGTCCTTGTTTTCCTCTTCCAGGCTTTCATAATCTAGATTAAGCCTTTCAAGGTCTACTTGTATATCTCCCTTCTCTTTCTTATGTACTTCTATTTCAGAGTAGAGGTCTTCAATTTTCTGCTTTAAGATTTCTTCTTCACCAGCATCACCTGCACACTTGCTGGACACATCTTCTGTTGTTTTACCTTCACTGTACAAGGCCTTTATTTTCATAGAAAGTCGAGATATTTCTGTATTTTTCTGCTCCAACTTTTTGTTGAGATCTCTAATTGCTAGAACGTATTCCGAGTTTGAATCTTCTGTCTTCTGTACTTGCATCTTCAATTTTTGATTCAACTGCTTCTCACGTTGAAGCACTCGTTCAATGTCTTCAGCTGGAGGTCTCTTGTTACTCGTATGTATCTGCCCATGACTTCCATCCTCCCCACGCTGCCCTATTCCTAACTGCTTGATTCGTTCGTACTCCACTTTAAGCAAATCTCTCTCATCTCTTAGGCTGGTGATCTTCTCTGATAATTCTTGCCCCCTCTTGGTTTCTTTAAAAACTTGCTTCCGGAGGGACTCCGCTTCTAACTCTGAAAGTTCCACCTTCCTCTCCAGCATTTTGATCTGATTTCCCACCCTCCCGGACACACTTCCGTCTCTTGAGTCAGTACCATTACTATCAGATTCCTCGGCATCATCAAAACTTCCATTTTGTTCATTGTGTTGAGATGCTTCTTCACTTAAATCCTCACTTAAATCTTCGTTATCGTCTCCATGCCTAAGATATCAATGTAAAACACAATAAACAACTATTTGCAGCACTAGTTTATGATCATGTATGTTAACTTTATCAATCAAAGTAATCTCACCTTGAGTTGGAATTTCCTTGGATTCTTTGAACTGTGACCTGGTTCAAGTATATATTTCATCATGTTAAAGAATGCTTCTGGTAATGCCCTATTGTCTTAATAATACATGCCTTTGGAGAACAGAGAAGTACTTACATGTAAGATTGCACCTGATTTTGTTGTTTGTAGAGGCAAAGTTAGTTTTCTTGGCTTAGTAGCTTCTGCTAGATCTGCAAAATCAATAGAGACTTCTCCTAGAAACCCAGATTTCGACGATCCCTGTTTGATCACAACAGTTTAACTAAGTTTCCTGAATTAAATTTGGGTGGGTGCAGACAATGAAGTTCGGGATTTCGAGTCACCCCTCCCCTTCGCCGTTTCAAAAAATCTAAAAATTGGGTGGGGGCAAGCAAGCAAGTAGAAAAATGAAGGTTTATAATGAGTAATTAATTGACTGACTTACAGTTGCAACAACCACATAGTAGAACTTCTCTCTGATTCTACCTGTCTTGATTTCCTTAATCAATTTAACTGTTTCATAGATTGGATTCTCCCATGTACAGAGTCCTTCCTGAATTGGAGCTTTTGGTAGTCTCACAGTCGGCTTCCCCACATCTACCGGCACCAGAGAAATCATCAGCTTCTTTGCTTTCAGCTGTGGCACCTGGAAGACAGACAGACAGATTATTTGGTAAGTCATATACTATTCCATCCAAATCTTGACATACATTTTAGATCTTGTTTGTCTACTACTGATCCCATTTCACCATCACTGAAAACTCCACAGAATCTATTTCTTGAGTATGCCTTAAGCAATCAACACACACATTCACACACACAGACCAGAGCTCACATTTGCAAATTGCAATGTAGTATTTGTTTAACATACCTGGGTAGCTTGAAACTGCATCTTGAAGACGGCTTTGATCTTTTTCTCTGTCCGCTTAAACATCTTGTCGTTGAAAAGTCGTTATGCATGAAAGCTTCTGCCGAGGTGTACTTGTTGTTGCAGTAGTAGTAGTGAGAGAGAGAGAGAGAGTGAGTATATGGTTTGGAATCTGGGAAAAAGGTGTCGGAGGGAGGAAGAAGAAAGAAGAAAATTAGGAGAAATTAAGGGTGCCTGGTAGATATGCGATGGATCGAGTAATAATGGAACATGACAAACGGGAAAGTTTCTGTTTTATGACTTTTAGTAAGAACTAAGAATATAATTATTCAGGTTGAGCTGGCAGCATCATGTGGGATGAGAATAGATGAGGAGGGCACAGGAGAGTGAAAGGAGTAAATGCAGTCAGTGTTTCCGTATAACCTAGCTGTATGTGGATCCGCATCAGACGCAAATTGAGGTTTAAGACTTTACAAATTACAAGTCTCCTACTTTCTGCAAACCCCGATTACGTTTAGTTCCGTTCACCTTAATTTTAGTTGTCTTCTGTCCAGTTTTCTATACTTGAATTTGTTACATAGACTTTTCATGTTCAAGTTGATCAAGTCTTTTATGTAGTAGGGTCATAGCCTCATAGGAGAAACTTTCCTTGGTCGGACTAATCAAGTCTTTTATCAAGTAGACTGATAGAAAACATATTTTCCTCGGTTACGTTTTTGTTAGTAAAGACGGAGGGTTAATCTGTAGCTTTCCTTATTTGACTGATCAAGTCTTTTATCAAGTAGACTGATGGAAAATGTTTTTCCCCGGTTATGTTTTTGTTAGTGAAAACGGAGGGCTAGGAAGTAGCTTTCCTTGTTTAGGATGATCAAGTCATTTATCACGTAGAAAACGGTTTTCTTTTGTGACATTTCTGTTGACCGTTATAAAAGACAAAAGGTTAGGATGTAGCCATGTCTCCTAAGCAATCTACGGTACCTGACCGTTAGTTCGATCATAGTTCGTTAATCGGCTATATAAACCTGAGCTGTTGTGCTTTACAATATCAATTTAACATTCTCTCTAGTTTAACTCGGTAACATAATAAATTTCAGTACAATACAGATCTATTCAGTTCATTAATTGATCGAGCCATCGTCAATTATGTATAACACTATTCTCCAAGTAGTGGCTTACATGTATCCACATTCCACCACCTCATACTTTTTCATACTTAATCATTCTCCTGGTTTTATATAACAGAATTATACTGTCTACTTTAACTTATTATGTCTCATCAAAGTTTGTGAGTCCATTTCTAATGGGAGATTAGTCACTGCTAATTATATATGCTTTGCGCCAAAAGAAGGGTAATATACAAATACTATACACCGACGAAAAGTTCTCCAACTCCTCTAAATTCGGATCTTAACAAACTAATGGGATTTTGTTTGTGAAATAGAGATTCCTTTGGGGTCATCACTCATTACATATTTCTTTCTCGTCCCAAAAATGAGATTCTCCTAATTATAACTCGTTCAACCTATCGCCAGACCAACATCAACTCATTTAACTTACTGCTAGTCCAACTCGTAAGTAATAAGTTATTTACAGTTATTCTTAAATATCAACCACTCTATTAAAGTAAACAAATCGTTAGCCACGCACAAAACATCACAAATGGTAAAACATGACATCAACCATTTATGTTCTAATATTAGTAGTTCATACTCAAAACATCAATAATACAATTCATATGAAGCGGGACAATAACATCAATCAACGTAAAAAGAAAAGCAATTAAAAAAAAAGAGAGTATCTATATCCAAACTCGACTATTTCAGCATAAACATAGAAGCGTATACAGAAACAACAATTCTAGACGTTAACAAAAACCGAAGCACATGACGAGGATGATTTTTTTTGTGCTTCTAGATCTAACTATCACCAGAAGTCATAGGAAATTTTAGATTAACCAACGCTTTCACATATAACAATAGATCAACATCAACATAGCATAATATCACAAAATCTTTTGTATCTAGATAGAATTGTTAGTTGAGTGAAGTCTTATCAGAATCAATTTTAGGTTTTGGATCGGATCCGAATCAATTCATTATTGATTTAGATCATAAATGACTTGGATCCTATATGAGTCAATTTGTTTGGTTCTAAAAT
>JAYMSL010002673.1:0-13813 GCA_036897195.1 Plantago coronopus | reverse complement strand
ATTTCAGTTTGATATCAAAGTTTGTTTGTTTTCGGCGGAGTGAGATACTGCCGTTAATTTTCGAGTAAATGAAAGATATTAGATTTGACTGAATTTTTTTTAAAAAAATTGTTAATTAATGATTAACTTGAATTTAGGAAGGTAAAATAAATAAGAACAAGATATTATTATATTTAATACCAAAGGGTATAATAGTGATAACAAATGTTAATCACTAGTAAATGGGTCTAATTGATATTATGGTCCATATTTTGGACCTGAGAGAATTTCTCCCTATTTATTAAAAACTGAATTCAGGACTTAGATGTAATTGTTACATATAATGGGATCCCGATAAGTAGGTGTGATCCAGTGGGGTGGTATATGTAATAATCCCTTTAATATTTTATCATCTTTCAATGCTATATTCAAACATTTTCCAAAAAAAAAAAAAAAACTATATTTCAATCGAAAGGAAAAATCGAAAAAAAATCATTATCTCAATTGAAGTAATAAGCCTCCCAATGTTGGTTGACTCATTACTTCAATTAGTCCAGGTGTTCCTTGAACGGATCTCAAGTTGCCTAAATCAGCTTCATAAGCTAATTTTGGCACAAAGATATGTGTTTACGAATAAGTTTATTTTCAGTCATTATTCAAATAAGTTCTTTTCATTTTATAAGCTATAAGTGATAATTACAGTCAAAGTCCGTATGATGACGAGCAACACTACTATCTTTTACTTACGGTATTTACGTTCTGCGACTAATCTGGTCAAGCAAGCAGATCTTTCATGTAGATTCATGTAGTAAAAAGATCATAATACCTGCTATAGCTATGTCCAATTAAAACAACAGGCTTTTGATCAGTTGAACCCTAGAACTAACATCTGAATTACCGTCACTCAGGTTTATTTTCTCCCATCAGCTCTATCAACAACATACAAACATGATACATCCTTGTATTTCCTAGATGATGATGTTTGATACACCAGAAGCTACAGATAACACAGGTCACTTGCTGAAGAGCGCCTGAGCTACACGATTAGTTTACGAGCAGGCCCTTCAGAACCGTGCAAAATGACTACGAATCCCCAATGTTATTTTATGACAGAAAACCCTTTCGTATCCATTTGCTTCAAATTTTTGGAACAAGGGGATTTTGGTGCAAAGTTCCTGAAATTACACAAGGTTTCCTGACATTTGGGGGTGTGCTACAATTCTATAATGAGGAAATTTAGTCAATACTGTTCGGGACAATTTGATCTATGAAGAATGAATCTTTGAAGCAGTAGTACAAGATGATGTCCTATGCTTGACACGGCCTAGATTCAGTTCCATACTCTTCTGAACCATGTCTTGTAACAGTTTCTTTGCCGTTTCTACTGCTTTATCTGGTCCATCAACTCTTGAAGCAAAGTCATAAACGATTTTTTCCAATACAGACGAACTCAACTGGTTTCGTGGAGGAGACTCCCTAAGCAAATCCAAAAGAATTCTGGCTTTGTCCTGGGCTACAGATGTACCCTCTGCAGTCAGACGCAAAAGGCCTGGTATAGCACCTTCTTTAAGTATAAGGTCCCGATATTTATCACGAGACCCCTCACATAGCAACAACAAAGCCCCAACTGAATGCAACATGCTGGCTGGAGAACCATCTTCGACAGTTTCCACAAGAGCTAAAATTCCGCCATCTACATCCGCAATCAAATTTCTTCCTTCTACAGAATTACAGAGGTTCTCAAGTAAGAATGTAGTCTTCTCCGCAAGTTTGGAATATTTTTTACACTCTTTTAGTAGGTCAATCAGAGGAGGCACTGCATTGGCACAGAGTACCAGCTTAGGCTCTTCTTCGCAGGTTGAAAGATTGTACAGTGCTGTGACTGCATCGACCCTTGCTTGTACACTTCCGGAGCACAGGACCTGTACCAATAACAAAACAGCCCCAGAAGCAACAATGGTTGGTTTATTGGATGGAACTGACGACAACGACAAAATAGCTGCAGCAGCTAGTTCTCTAATATTGCCGGTCTGAGATTTGAGAAGTTCCACCAGAGGAGATACACCACCGCACGTGACTATCCTAACCTTGTTCCTGATGCACATTAATTAAACATTAATAAAGCAAAAATAAAAATTAATTCAAGGCAGTGCTGTAACATATTACAGATTCTACAAAGCAGATGTCGCAAAACCATTCCTATATTCAGAACCTAACACTACACAACAGTGTAAATCTGAAACATATCATACTCATTAGAGAAGAATAAGGTATACCACCATAGATCACTGATCTAAGTAACATCACTGATCATAAGTGTCCTTTATTTAAAACCGGTACAATTTATAACAAGACGAACATTGCGAAACAGCTAATTACAGTCTAATATCATGAGAATCTAACTATACACCAGTTCCCAAACTATTACAAACACCCATAAATAGCAGGCAGCAAAAGCAAGTGCATATCCCTTCATAAAGTCGAAACTACTTATCATATTCACCAATCCGGTTTCACCACGGATAGATCCAAAAAAACGTAACCAGATCAATTCACAATAAACAAAATCAATCCTAAACTTGCATAGGAAACTAAAAGAAAATCGAATTCGCACCACACAATTCTCGAAATCTATGATCTCCAATTACACGTTACCACTATCACTTAGGCACAAAAATAATCATTTCCACACAGCAAACTCAAAACACAAACCAAACTAAATCAAAACCACTCTATACCTCTGATTACGCGCAGCAACGTTCAGAATCGCAAGCAAAGCCGCTTCCCTTGCCGGTAACGGAAAACAGCTATGCAGCATCGACACAAGTGGCTCGATCACACCTGCAGCCGCCAGTCTACACCTCAACGAAGACTTAGACGTAGCACTCGACGACTTCCTCACCAACCTCCTCACATCTCTGGCCGCCTCAATCCTCACAGCTATGTCTCCATTTCTAACCCTCTTCGCCACTTCCTCCACCATCATGATCCTGCTCAAGCTCGTCGGCGTGCCTCTGTTACTACTCCCCGTACTGGAACCAGTACTTTCCACCTCTTCCTCTTCCTTCATCATCAGCATCGCCTCTTCCTCTGTATCTCGCTCCACCAGCTGCCCCATGACAAAATTGGGTCGAGTTGAAGCGATTTGAGCTAGTATTGTGATCAGGGTATGGTGAATTGGAAGCTAAACTCGCTAGTGGCGAAATCCCCTTTGGGGAAATTGGCTAGGGTTTATGGGATTTGATTGATCTGCAAATGTATCGCCATTAGATTGGATTGTTTGTTGCTTGATGAAAGCGAACACGTTGACATCATAATGAAAGCGGTTTGTTTTGTCCCCAACATATTTATTTTAGAAAACGACCCCAAAATACTCCTAAAATACGCAATTTATATTTTTAGACGCGATAAATCTGTAATTATTACTAATATAATTGAAAACATTATATAAGTTAGAAAGTTTGTATTTTTATTATGGGAGCACGCGTTACGTAAAATTTCAGCAATTATAGAAAAAGATAGACATAAATGACAATAAATGTTTTTAATATAGACATGACAACTCATCAAAAGATGGTGTGGTTTAATGTCGGTAATTTGCCAATTCCGTAGGAAATTCGAATTAGGGTTTGATGGTGGAAACTAGGAAGGAGTGTTGAGTAAAATGTTGGACAAACTAGCGGGGTGTGAGGACTTTGACTAATCGATTGAGTTGAGAAGAAAACACAAACTATGAATATATGCTAAATGCTTTGACAGAGGGATGCAGTTTTTCCTGATTCATGCCGGAGCAAGCTCCAGCCTGCAGTTTGAAAACTAATTGGTCGAAAACAAAAGCTAAAGCATCTAGGGATGTCATACGAACTTTTTAGGAAAAATACTTATCAACACATTTTCATACTCGATCCTTGTAGATTAGGTAAGTATTTTTCGAGTTTCAGTATAACTTAGCCAATTTCATATGAATTTCTTAGTTGAGATGATTTATTGCACATTTCATATAATCAAAGGGGCTTACATGCAATTTGTCATAGATAGTTGACTTCCTCTAAAATCACATGTATGAGTAATGACTCGTTTCTTGCTGAGAAATTTATCAGATTTGGACTTCAATGTTTGGTGTCATGTTCACTCCACTCATGTAATAGATACCTTTAAACCATAATTAAGAGAGTTTTCAGCAATATGATTTAAACGAAAACTGGTACGATACGTTTATATAGTGGGACGGAGGGAGTAAGTGACAACTTAATTACAAAAAAGAAATCAAATTGTCGATCCGTCAATGAGGTATGAAACTGTTTACACAGCTGCAATCTATTTACACGAGCTTATAGGACTCTATGGGTATGGCTGTACAATCTATATATACATCACTGATGCACCATGAATAGTGTATTTGCGTTGATTAGCGCCAATACTGAGCCCAGCGATGAATTGTTTCCACCATTTGTGGGAAGAGTGCGCTCACACTCTCGTTTATCAGATCCTGGAAGAAATGTATTGATTCCTCGTCATCCAGATCCAGACGGAACTTCTCTTGAAGCTGCACAAGCCAAGAATGTGAGTGTGAGAGAGGTAAAAGATGTGTTATTTGTACAGAATGAAAAACAAATGTGAGATTTAGACCTTAAGAATTCCCTTTTCAGGATCAGAAGCTATGTCGGGAATGTTAGAACCCGCCATTAAATAGAATAGATTCAGAATCAGGTTGCTTGATTTCCTTAGAATGTTATACGCTTCACAGCAGTAGGATTTGAACCTGGTATAGTATTGGCTGCAAATAAAAGATGGAAATGTTCAGGAACACGGCTTCAGAGACTTTTAATCACACAAATTACGGGAAGAATAGCTCATAAAAGTTGTATCTACATACCTTTCTGCTCCACCCATAGCTTCAACCATCTCTTTACAAAGTTTCATAGGTGGTGGGAAGGGCTTTGGATCTCGACCAAGTATAAAGCCAAAATCAACATGGAAAAGACGACCATCATCTTGTAACAGCAGATTATCAAGGTGCCTGTAGACCAGAGGATTTAGAATTCAATTCCAAATTTTGTACAGTACAGGTCACGGGGTTTAGATGCCAGGATAACAGACCAGAACTTCTATATACAACAATAAAAATAACCAAATTGGGGTGATGGCTTGTCATGTACTCATGTGCATGACGGAAGGTTTGCAGTACTGGAAGTACCTGTCACCAATGCCCAGTATATATGTAATAACTGAGTAACCAGCACAGCTTTTTATGAATGTTTCAAGACAGCTTGCTGTAATGCCGAATGGTCCATCCTCATCCGGGTGAAATTTCTGCAGATAGCTTGTTATACTCCGATGTTCGGATAAAATCTGCACAAACAACCCCAAAAAAATTAGCAATGTATGTTTCATAATGATATGACACGAGTGTAGAAATCTAAGCACAGAGCGTTTCGTTAAAAAAGTGTGGGCCTTTGTAACATGGCTAGAGTAGTGGCTACCTCAATTGACCATGCAATTCTAAATGCTAAGACTCGACAAATGTAATAACTGATGGCAGGTGCTGAAATTTAAATGTTGAGGCATTAGGATAACATATTGCAAGATTGTGAAGGACTCGCGATTTATGTTAGGAAATGTCAGCTTTCAGGAACTAACGATTTATAGACAATATGCTTCTTTTTTTTCTTCATATATACTCAAAAGCCAGATGAATTCAAAAGATGAGAAGCTGCGGGAGACACTGATCAAGTATAACAGCCTTAACAACCACAATCGTAAAATATAACATGTTACCATCCTATGCAGATTTTAACATAAACTACCTGGGCTAATGATTTGGAAGGAATGAATTCCATCATGCCTTCATCATGTCCTGTGGCTAACACTCTGTACGGAGTCAAATGCAGGTCAAGATTTTCCAACTTAAGCAACCGATCCATTAGTGTGACCATTTGAATGACCTGATTATGACTTGCAACATTAGAAAATAGAAAAGAATAACTCTGCACATGATAATACGCATGTGTTTTGCACCTACCAATTGATCTTGTCTGAGGTCATCTCCCTTCTTATATATGATCTTCAAACTTTCCCCGCTTGATGTTCGAAAAGCCAGCCGCAAAGGATGCAATGCACTTTTAAAGATCGATGATTCTGATGGTATAATCCCCGTTATAAGGACTCGTGGTGCCAGTGGTGATCGGATTGGCTGAAACGCAATTAAGTTTTCAGTTTCAACAATATTATAGGCAATAATAAAATGTATGGCAGGCAATGGCATCAATCCAACAAGACATTGGTTCAATACAGACAGTCATAAGGTGGATGCTTGATCCAGTGATAAGGTGTGTGCGCGATCCAGTGATAAGGTGTGTACTTGATCCATGACAAACCACAACACAATTACTTGAGACTTCAAGTACCTCATCAAAGTAGGTCAGCTCACTAAGAAGCCCTGAGAGGAGCTGCCGGAGCTTCTCAATCTTCTTCTGAGTTCCACCCCTTACATTCCTTACAACTTTCATTATAGAACACAATTGTGCTGTCAATTCCGTCTGGCGGACCAAACTCTGCCACAACTTGAACCCATCTTCACCTCCACTTGTAGCAGGAGCTAACTGGTAGAATGTAGCAACGTCAGCCAACAGAAACATTACCACAGAACTTGAGAGAAAGAAAAAGATCATATGTGCCAGTAAAAGCTAATGGTTATTGACAAGAACTTTTGGTTGTTTGCTCTATTCATGTAGCCGGACTTCCTGTCTCCTCTTCTTACAAATCAAGAATCCAGTCAAACAGCAAATGACCATACTAGCTATTCTCAAACATACACCAACACTATGAATCTAAAATCTCTATCGACCGGCAAGACAAATCAATTAGTGACATTGTTCATATCAGAAATAAGGGTGCGGGGATAAAGAAGCCCTCACACCTTGAGCATACTTTCTTCCAGAAACTCATAGGTGTTATAAAAACGCCTGGCATACACAGGATCATGGAGTTCAACTGCCACATACCACCGTAGAAAGCTGGCCAAGTCAATATTGCACAATGCTGCCAGATGAGAAAAGGAATTAGATAAAGTAGACATGTGAGCATGTTAAACCTTCAGAAGGCTAATGTATACAGCAGAAATCGTACATCGTTGCACAAGAAAATGACAAAGACGTGACTTATCAGAACGTTCAAACCGAAGAGCTTGAACGAGCTGAAGTAGGTAGCACTGGAGCTCTTCATCATCAGCTCTTTCAAGGACACTCACAGCATATGCACGGACCTGCCAAGAGGTCAAAGATAAATGATATGCAAACTTATCACAACGACGATCTCAATAAAACACACCAAAGCATCTGAAATCATCTATAAACGATCAGAATATCGGATATCAAATTATCCATCAACAAAATATATCAGAATGGTTGATGATCCGCTCAATTATATTTTCTCCTATTATAAGCAGTCAGTGTTATTTCGGTGAAATCTCACAGAAGTACTTAATGATATAAAATGTGGAATGAACAAACTTCATATACTTATTTATTCTAGAAAAGCAAATAAATATACACAAATTACCTCTTCACTCTCAAAAACAGGAGATAGAAGCTCTAGCGCATCACATACATCAATTGTCTCCCACTTGCCCATTAATTCAAGTGCCTGCTTTGCTTCCTGTTAAGCACATTAATAACTGTTAATGTTGGGTCCAGCAGAAGGCAAATCAAGGAGATAATGTTGCTTAAACCAACTAAGCAAGGAGATTTAAAAGAAGATCAACCAATAGATACTTCTAAAACCCAGGTTGAATTCCCGCTGTTCATGATTATATCTAGATCTAATCAACATTAGCATTATCCAGGACTTCTATCAACTGAAATTAAAACTTCGTTTGGGACAAGGACCCTAAAGGACAAATAGGCTATATGAATAAAAATGTAAATTGTAGAAGATAAATGGTATGGTGACAGAATTTTAACAACAGGAAACAAGAAAACTGCTCATCAAAGTTGCCACAAGAGAGTTATAATTTCCAAATGTTTACCTGAACATCACTCCATTCAACACAGCGCAGAAACTTGGTAAGAGCCCTCTTCTCAGGCATCAATGAGAACCGGAATTTCCAGAGGAATTGCTTCTCTTCTCCAGTCAAAGTCCTTGTTGGTGGATATCTTAATATCCTTTGTATAGACCTACAAACATGTACCTAGGTGATGAGCTAAAACAAATAAACTAAACATTATGATGATTTCACAGTTTCTATCTATTTACTGCCCTCAACAATTTTTGGCCAAGATACACTAAGTGGGAGCCTCTTTCGCTATAACAATCCAAGATACAAAAATTTGATCCAAAGTCCATAGTTTAGTGACTCCAGGATCCCTATTATTGCTATGTCCAGGGATCATGAGGAAAATAATGAAAGGAATACATTAATAATAGAAGTGGGTGCTTGAATAAAGATCTTTTCTGTGCAACTCCCATATCTTTCCTTTTGACAAAAGGAAGATCGATGGGTACGAACTTCTTCAGGTCGCTGGATATATTTAGATGTTTACATATATTAGCACAAGATTATGCAACAGGACATGCTCGACTGACTACACAGAGCAAAACCAACAACTATAGGACTGGAAAACAGAGACTCCAGATAGAACAGCACTATGGCCTCTCGGTTATTAGTCTGAGTCAAATATAATGTAAGCCAGACAGACGATTAACGAAGAAATGAACCAATTTGCATACGAAACCCAAACTGCACAAGTACTAGAAGATTAGGCTTAAGGTCAAGGTTAAATAAATCATACTTCTTTTCGGCAGAGCTAGGCTTAAGATCCCGGTCGATGATGCCACGATTCAAACTTCTTGCCAACTTTAGTTGCTTGTGTTCAGAAGGGTTGATTTTTCCAACTTCAGGGTCCCATACTGTAACTAGTTCATTTGTCGAAGCTATTGGAGATGGTATCAAAAAGTTAGCTCCAGATTCCTACACATCAAAATGATAATGGGTCAAGCTCTGTTGCAGCAGTATAACAAGCAACTATAAAATCCCAACATAGACTAGCAAATTTTTAGAAGATCGAACAAAGGTCGGACTCAACTAGAATTAGAGTTCAGAGCAATTTCACAGAAAAGACATCGATTTGGCAACAAATCATATCTTTATTTGGACTTCAAAATGAAGGAAATCAAAAGCTACTTAAAGATGCATTAGAAATTTCTTATTGTCATATATTGATATTATGGAATATGGTCACCTGATTTCCAGCAGAAAACTTGTAAAATCACATCAAAATTGGTTACTCCAGTAACTTATAATTTAAGGTTCGTAAAAGGGCAGGTTGATATGGTTTCAATACTTAATAACAGATGAGAAGAGATTATGCATAGAGATCTAGAACAGATTTTTGTAAATATGCACAGCTAAAAGCTTATATATTTCATCAGATGCCGTTTTAGCTAGTGACAATTAGATTACATATAACAGTTATAACTACATGGGTGTCTATGGTGGAAGTGTCGAGCTACTTGGGAAGACAGAGAACTCCTCAAGGACAATTTCAAGATACTTCCAATACCAAGATCATGAAAATTCAATTTAATGGAGCATTTCTTGTAACCACAAAACAATTATGTACGGAAGAATGACTGATAGTCTCTAGAAACAAATTTGACCCAACAGGATCAAAATTTTATTGTTGTAGACATGGATCAATGTGTTTAAAGTTATACATTTCTAAATTATGTCATATTAGGATAACCATAGTAATTAAAGCACATAGACAGCACCAATTGTATGTTCATGCAAACTTGTCCAAGCAGTAAAAAGAATCCATGGGAATGAGCAAATGAGATTGATCATAGGGAACTGTGTAGGAGAAGAAAGACCAGGCAAACATGTTAAGTACCTGGAAAACCACTCGGTGTTCAAAGCTGCAGAAATCGACAACTATGTATAAATGAGAACTCCCATTCTTTATATTCTCACGCTCCTTAATTTTCTCCATGGACTTGAAGGCCAGTCTGTCCAGCCAGTCAACTCTTTGAATCTGTCCTCTCTCATACTTGTTTACAAGCTTTTCCAAACGCTCTAATTCTCCTCTCTCCTCTTTAGGAACCTGACACCCCGCAGGACAACCAATTATGTCTCGTTCAAAAAGAAACCAAATTTGAAAAGATACAATCAAGACTTTGAAATATGATTTAAACCTTTCCAGGAGTAGTGGTGTTAATAGAACCATCAGCTTCTTTGCCTGCCCAAAGCCTGAACTTATGCTTGCCAGTCTTAAGCCGTTTTTTCATGTTAAAAAGATGAATGGTCGCCCCACCAACAATTTCCTCATCTTTCCCATACGAAACATCATAGACCTACACACAATATCCAATCTATACATAAGATGTTCAGTATATGAAAATACTCCCCAACAAGATCATATTTCGAACAAAATATCCAAGACAAGGTAAAGGTAGCACTGCATAAAACAAGGACTCACAGTAATTGCAAGTTGCGAATTCGCAGTTAAGTCCCGATACTTCGTACTCAGCGTAATGAGTTCGTTCCAGCAATAAAACGGACCCGAGCTCTCCAACCTACAAATTACGCCACCCCGAAAACAATCAGCCAAACAACAACAAAAGGGAACAGGCTTTGATGAGCATTATATACAAGACCAAATAATTAAAAAAAACCTGGTTCTCATAGGAAGCCCAAAGGGTGCCCCATCAATGTACAACAAACACTGCACGAACAGCTCCGGTTTCCTCTCCTCCACCGTAGAATCACCATCAGCTGAACACAATTCAATTCATAGCACAAAAACAGCAACCCACTAATTAATTCGTAATTACGCAAAAACAGGAGCTCAATAATTAAATTCACGAATTTGAAGTCGAGGAAACAGGATTGGGTGAGTAATCACCTGAATCAGGGGTGTTTGGAGGGCTCAATTTGCCTTCCAATCGTTCGATTTTGAAAGTGAGAGGAAGGTTGATGTCGCATGATAAGAAGAATCTGAACTCGTTTGAACTCATCAATGATTTTTGCCCAGTGTGATGATGAATTCAACTGGATTTGATTCTTGGTGAAAATTCAGAAGGAAATCAAAATTATATCTTTCTTCAAACTTTTTCAGCTCATGGTTAGCTCAAACACGCCACATAAAGTAGTGTAGGATTCTTTTTTTTAATCCCGGAACCGAGAACCGAACCGAAATCAAATCGAAAAGTATGGTTCCGGTCGGTTCTGGTTTTGCAACCGGAACATTATTGTTTGGTTCCGGTTTTGGTTTTGATTCCAAATAATTAGAAATCACAATCGATTGAGTGGTTCCACGGTTTAAGAATCGAACTAGGAAACCATAAAAAAAACTCTATTTAGAGTTGTGTTAGTATAACATAGTATATTAGAGATGGAAATTTTTTTCTAAAACACTTTCTCACTCGCCTCACTCATGAATATAATCACAAATTATTAGGAAATGCCTATTTATTATTTCTCTTGTTTTATTAGCAACGCGGTTTGGACGGAGAAGATAGTTTGTTGTGTAGGGGTTCGGAAAGAATGATCGTTGGACCGGTGGTTTCTTATGAGGTTTCTTATGAGGTCTTGGTTTGGGAGTACAGTATGTTGTGTGGTGTACAATGTTCTTATAATAATAAATTTTGTCGACTCAGAAAAACTGAACACTTATTTTTCCTGAGAGCCAGGAAAACCGGTTATGTTAGTCTTACACCGTTTATGATTGAACCATCTATCTGATTCGACCGTTGGCCTTTTTCGCTTTCTAAATGTTGAATTTTAGTGACTGATCTAGGACTTCTTTTTGTTTTGAAAAAACAAAAGTTTTATATATCGAAACATATGTATAGAGTTTAGATACATCGCCATTACCCTAAACCTATGTCTTAACATCCAAGACCAAGATTACACCCACCTCATAACTTGGTTTTGACCCATGTCTAATCCTATGTACTCCATTTTCATGGCTAGAGGATGTAGCTTCATTAACTGTGAAAGGATCACATACAAATTTGATCCTATACAACAACAAATTCTACAATGATTTTCTTTCAAGTATCAGATGCACAACTTCAATCATGCATGTTTATCTCAACTATATGTCAGTATGACTATAAATTACTTGAAACTAGATCATCCGCGTCTTGGGGATTCTCCAAAGCAGTTATATGCTTCTTGAACGAAGAAGCGGCCTTCTCCCTTTCATCTAACTGGCCCAGCTTGTTGTACAGGATGGCCAGCAAGTAAAAAGCTTCCGTAGCCAACTCATGATACTGCAAGAAACAAAAAGTAACCTTAGAAGTTGACACTTCAAATCTCATTAACAACGGTACCTTTACTTGGGGAAAAGAAAACCAGAACATGTTGGTATTATGTCATGTTGAGAGATTAACAAACCTCTAGTAGCTGCAGTTCTTCAGAAGCTTGTCGTAAAGGTTCTATAACCGTATCTGGATCATCCAGAACTAGCGAAAAGTAAAGAATAATAATCAAGCGTTGGAGCTTGAGGGAAGTAGAAAAATATGAATGTATGATGCATTCCAACAAAGTGCTGCTTACCTGAAAAGCTTGGATCTGCAAGATAACATTTCGCTTCTGTTATAAATGCTCGAGAACGAAGCTCCAAACCACCGTGACCAATAAGTATAGGGAAAGAACCATGTAGAAGGGCCAATGCTTTCTTTGAATGATTTGGTCCAAGGGAGAGCCACAGTTCGGCCAGTGTAAGTGTTGCGGAGGCTTTTAGAAGATCTAAGTTGAATGATTTACAAAACGACAGGCTGGCCAAAGCATATGGAATCCCTAAAACAGCATCTCCTGACCTCTGATAAGAACAAAGACACAGAGACTTGAGCTAAACAAAATGACACTGCGGCTACACCCAAACTATATAATAGACACGGAAAAATTTATTCAATTTCAAGCGTAAGGGCCACCTACCAACTCAAGCTACAGAAAGGATTTAATAAAAATACACTTAGTAAAGTAACAAAACCATCTTTTTTAATCAATAACAATAGTTTATGCGAGCAAATGAACCATGTCTTGTGCTCAAGTGAGAAAGTAAAGGAAGTCCAATAGCACGAATTTCCAAATACCTTCACGTCAGTCTTAACACAATGAATTTTTAAATACCTTATGTATCTCAGCAAGCAAGAGAAGCACACTGGCAGTTTTAACTTGCATGTTAAACTTATAGCACATGCAGAAGAGAGTGTGTGCAACATCTGAAGCCTGCAAGAACAACTCAAATTGTCAGTAGACACAAACGAAAATGAAACCTGAAACCATGAACTGAGCCGAAACTTAGCTATGGTCAACAGAACCAAAAAACGTTGACCACTATATCAGTTTACTTTTGTTTACTTTCTGAAGTCTTGTTTCGGAGCCATGCACAGATATATGGGTCTATTGGACCTTACTTAGATCGGGGCGAAACCGGTTCCGGATACATTTTAGTAGTATTTTTCTAACCAAGGAACCAGTGGTTCCCCTGTGCATTAAGTGCAGCTTTCTTTCAATTTTGTTCTCAAAATCTCAAATCATTTTTGAATTTTTGCCACCTTTTTTAATAATTACTTCCAATTACACGATAATCATTTTTTTCAATACACTAAACAAAATCTTACCACTTCTAATTCCACTATAACGGCCTGATCACCAAGAAATGTTAGTATCAATTATAGTGATGATGAAGATTTCATTCATAAGTTCTAGGGTCAAGCTCCATAGGCAAAGTACGAAGAATAGACAAACCTGCCCAAGTTTACTCGGCACAAGTCAGATTGGTTTATATCATTATTTGGATCAATTATCAAGAGAAGGATGCTGAGC
>JAYMSL010002672.1:0-13813 GCA_036897195.1 Plantago coronopus | reverse complement strand
ATATTCAAGACTGGTGTCTATGGATTCGTCTCGTCGTGATGAGTATGAATATATGTTTAAAATATTTTTTTGAATTTTCGTTGATGAATTATAATGAGTTAAACAAATTGTTATATTTACCATATATATAGGGGGACAAGAATCTAGTCTAGACCAATAGGAATGGAGTATTAGTTTTTGAATTGACCAATTATAAGTGGAGAAATTTTTGTTTTATAGAGAATATATAGATTGAACTGGTTTGTTAGTTTTTTATTTTTGAATTTTGATTTTTGGAAGAAAAAGTAAATGGGAGAGAAATGAATAGTAATCGTGTTTCGTGGGTTGAGAACTTTGAAATAAGTTGCTAGCTGATCTAGCGACTTTAAGTATGTTTTAAACCCTAAATCGAAATCAATAGTTCTTAAACTGAGATAAATTGTGGTATATTAAGAAAGTTTAAACATTACTTACAATCTAATAACAGTTGTTTTCGATTTAGCACCGCCCATTTCTTTTTATTATGTCATTCTCGAAACAATATTATTATTTTGACAGCATGATTATTTGTAATTTTGATGCATTATGTGAATGAAAAGCCCGAAATAATTCATGTCTATGTTGGTTACGTTTGTTGGGAAGATTGCGAAAAAAATCTCTGTTGCGATGTTTTTTTTAGGTTTTCAAAAGTCGATGTTGTCATTAAATATACGCAAAATTGGGAAAAGAAAACGAAAGAACGAAAAGGAAAGGTAAGACAATGCGCAAAAGTCCGCAGCACTATTTTTTCGCAAGATTGAGAAAATGCATGAACACCGTGTATATAGAAGATAATATTATAACTTAAATATTCATATGATGCGGTATAAAACATCGCATGAACAATCATTATTCAATTACAATGGCCAAGCCTGCTTCATTCTATCATGAATAATAACAGACAAATAACTTAGAAATTGAACAAGCTTGTTTCATATGACATATAATTTCACTCATCCTCATCTGGTGGTGGGAAATTTAGATCCGGGACCAAATAAGCCCTCTCACATGCAGGTTTAACTGCTGCATGCGGGCCACCCACTTGTTCATTCTCAGCCTCAGCCTCTTGCTGGCCTGCGATATCTCCTTTTGGCTCTGCAACTATAGGCTCTTCCAAAGCCTGCACCTTTCCTCCAGATGGCTGGTCACTAAGCTCCTCATGAGCATTGAATTCCCTATATCTTTTCTTTGGCGGTAGGGGGCTTGTGTTGGTATTTGGTTGCCTGGAGGATGAGGATGAGTCTTTCTCACCTTTGCCAGAAGAAGACATGTTGACGTGCAATTGGTTTGTGGAGTTTAAAAAATGGGAGAGAGTACTACTTATATAATCATCTGTCTAAAACCAGTTGTCCACTTTTGTAGTCAAACTTTTTCAACTTTAATTTAATTGTAATATATTTTTAAACTATAATGGTAAAATATTTAAAAACATTATATTACTAAAGTTTCATTATATAAATTATGCCTATAATTTACTTTGAGATTTTAACATTATAGTTTACCTTTATTGTAGGTCAAAGTTGAAAAAGTTGGATTACAAAAACTTAGAAGTGAATTAATGTTAACTTTGAATGGAGAGTATATGGATAGAAATATAGGTGCTTACTCGTGACGGGGCTTAATCAGCGAGAACATTTTATATTTTGGCACCCTACGGTTGAGAAAGCGGGAACCAGATTTTGAACGGTGGCCAATTGCATGCGCCTTGACGAAACAAAGGCATGAGTTTGTAAAAATAGTTTATTGCGATATTTTCTTCTCAAAATTGAAAATTAAAAAAACAACGTAAAGAATGTGAAAAGGTCTGTTTCTTTATTTTATTAGCGAGATTGCGAAAAAAATTCAGAATCACTGCGTATATAGTACTATTATATTCTATAGCTTAAATATTCAAACTAATTGTGTTATATATAAACATCGCATGAACATCATGTATTCAAATACGTAGATCAAATCCGCTTCATCCTTGCGTGAATCAGGGGCGGAGACAAAGGGGCGGTCGCTATATATTTTACACATGAGTTTTTAAAAATTTAATATTTCGATCCCTTGAATTGAGTTGGGACAACATCATTTTCACCCCACGTTCAGATTTAATTAGACACTATGCATATTAGGGTTTGAATTCCCCCAATTTGCATGTATCTTGTCTCAAAATGTGAGAATAATATAAGCGATCTTAAAGTTTGAGGGTTTTGGCATAAGTAGTTTCGCGTTTCAATGAGGTGACTAGTGTAAGATCGTCACAAATGAGATATTAATTTTCTTCCAGGATTGCAAAAAAACGTACAAGAATATGAAAAGGTTTGTTGCTATACCTGGCCAGCAGGTGCCAAATAAAAGCAGATGGTTGTGTCTCCTCTACTATGCAACGCCACAGTTGGATGACCCAGTACCGTTCACATTCAGACGCAATATATATAGGCATTGGTTTTTTTTCAATTTTTAACTCACTTGTTCTCCCAGAATAAACAATTTTACCCTCTAGTTCAATCAACAAGACATGAAGAGATTAAGAAAGATGGGATTCAGGAGCAAAATCGCGCTGAATTCTAATGATGATGGTGAACTCAGAAGTACGCAGAAAATTGTTTTGAGTTCTGATGATGATCATTCCTTGTCCAACTTTCTGCCAGATGAGATTATTGAACTAATACTCCTCCATCTGCCAGTGAAATCTCTGAAAATGTTTCGATGTGTGTCAAGAGCCTGGTGCTCCCTGATCGACAGTGACAGGTTTGCCAAGTCCCATTGGGAAAGGTCATTAGCTACAGGATCGCATGGTCATCTCTTCATTGGATATGAGGATGACTCGACCTTAGTATATTTAGGATTCTCCATAGAGGTGGAAGATCCAATCAACACATCTAGAAATAGTGTTCAAATTAAGATGCCATCCTTGTATGCAGAGACTATGGGTTCGTGCAATGGCCTATTGCTTGTAAGAGACATAGAAGTCAGGCCTGGTTTGTGGAACCCTTTTACTGAGGAGTATAAGGCTTTACCACCACACCGGATGGACATGTCGTCTCGAAAGGGATGTCATAACAAGGGTTTTCCTGTGTTCGGGTTGGGTTACGACTCGAAGAGGGATGACTATATAGTGGTTTGTGTTCTGGAGCACATGGACGAACACGGAACATGGGTGTATTCAACGGTTCAGCTTTAGAGCATGAAGTCGGATTCTTGGAGTCAAGTAGATGGTTTTCCTTATCCTCTCAGGGTATCGTCAGAAAGACACTGGTGAACGCACGTTAATGGGGCCTTGCACACACTGGTACTAGGATCTGCAGATGAACAAGCAATTAAGATCATGGCTTTCAATGTTGAAACCTTGAAGCATAATGAGGTTCGGATTCCTGATAACCTGACTAAGCACCTGACTAGGGAAGATTTCTCCGGTCATCAAGGGGTTTGGCGGAAACTGGAACTTAGCGTATTAGAGGGGTGTCTTTATCTTAAGACGTCGTTTGACATGTCTGAAGTTGGGTTTTACATAATGAAGGATTACGGAGTGGCTGAATCTTGGACAAAAATGTTTAGTTTGCCCCTCGGTCTGTCAGGAGTGGATTGGAGACCTATGGTGTACTCGAAGGATCACGGTAAGATTGTATTTTTCAAAAACATTGCAGGACGGATTGGTTGGTATGATTTGGCAGAGAAGACTCTGAAAGATGTTGTGAATCTATCTGTTGGAGACCTTGCTGAAGTTATTGAACTCGATCCCGAATTCCATGCTGAAGTTTGTGTCGAAAGCCTTGTTTCACCAGGTAGGAATTGTGGGAACAAGAGAAGATGTGGGAATTAGAACTCGAGGAAGTAGTGTACTTGCACAGAAAAAGAACATAAAATTAGGAAAATGAATGTACAGTTCCGGTTTGTGGTACATATATATCTGCTGGAATGTTTTGGATTGGGAATTGCACAACATGTTGTGTTAATTGCAAAGGAATTGTGCAGAATATTGCTGTGCTAACTGTGAAGGAAATGTGCAGAATGTTGTGCTACGCAATCTGTAAAACTATCTTCCATGGATTTGATTGTGTATTGTATAGGTTGTACTGTATCTTTATTAATGTATCTATGTGGACTTGTTGTATCTTGATTAACATTTGATAAGACACGGTTCAGTTTATGGGTATGATGATTCCTGCATATATATGTTTCATTGTTTTATGTGATTTGTTTGCATTCTTCTTCAGTTCATGTATATGACCTGAGATGTTTTTCATTTTCATATAGTCTTACATGTGCAGCAAGCTTAATTACATAAAATTGTTGCTAAAAACTCAGTATACCTGAGAATCAAGCATAGCATATCACAATGAGCAAAAATAATCTGGTTAAAACCAGGAGAATGTATGATCAGTTGACAGAAAAGATTATTGCAAAAATAATGAATCAGTTAAAGCCTGGTTCTGGTTGAGTGATTTACTAGCTAGTTTCATGTGTTTGAAACAGATAAAAACAAGGAAGGCCAAGACAAGGCATAAGAGCCACAGGAATTTTAAGCTCATGGAATGATCCGAAAACTACAACTTATATAATAACCCAAGGATCTTCACATATATGGATTTTGTTTAGAAGGCTGGTTTATTGAGTGAGAAATCAGAGATGCTGAGTGTCCATGCAAGGATCGATTGTGGTCAGGATCTGGTGTGTCTGTCTCCGAACAACACTTCTGTTAGGATCGACTTTAAGGATGGCGGGAGAAGATTCTGTGTAGGGAATCCTCTCTTTGGTATCTAGTCACTATATATGTTCTTGAATTCCTTCCAGTTCCATACGCGCTAAAACTCTTCCAAGCCGGAGAAGTGTGGTTAATGTTTTAATCATTTTTAGTTAAGAGAATGATTAGTTGTCCTTTGATTAATGTTCCTGTATATGTTGTTCATTAAGTTGGAGAAGGCTACTCTGATGAAGAGTAAATTGGAAATTGATATTTAAATCAAATACATTATAGTATGCATCAATTGTGTTCTTACTGGCCTAATTGTGTTCTTGATGGCCTTTTTTTTTAAAGAGGTGATCTCTTCAGAAACCAACTCTTATTATTCAGGCAAGGTAATTAAAGCATGCACCCTAAAGTACTATTATATGTATTCGTCAGGATATTTTCGTCGTAAGATTGACAAAATTGCGATTTTCTTTGCAATATTGCAAAAAAAAAAAAAATCAAGAATGTGAAAAGGTCTGCAAAAAACAAAAAAAAAGGTGATGCATGTGATTTTCTTTGCAATATTGCAAAAAAGAAAAAAAAAAGAAAGAAAGAAAGAAAGATGTATGCAATATTGCAAAAAGAAAGGGACAAGAATGTGATCTGTGCCTTATTTTCTTTGCAAGATTGCGAGAATGATAACCTGAACTCAGTAACATATATTCACCTTTAGACACTATATATATTAGTGTTTGGATGAACCTTCAGAACCAGTAATTCTTATCTTGTCTGAAGATTGTTCACTTTAACTTAGCTTTCCTCTCAGAAAACATTTTGCCCTCCAGCTCGATCAAGAAGACAATGGAGAGATCAAGAGAATTTGTGATCAGGCGCAATATCGTGCTGAGTTCTGATGATGATGATGATGAACTCAGAAGCAGGCGCAAAATTGTGCTGAGTTCTGATGATGATGATCATGGTGATTATAATCAGTCCTTGTCCAACTCTCTGGCAGATGAGGTTATTGAGCAAATACTCATCCGTCTGCCAGTGAAACCCCTGAAAAGGTTGCAATGCGTGGCAAAATCCTGGCATTCCCTGATCGACTCTGGCAGGTTCATCAAGTCCCATTGCGAAAGGTCATTAGCTACAGGATCTAATGGTCATCGCTTTATTAGATATTGGGGTAAATCTCTCTTCGGATCTAAAGGATTTTCCATGGATCTGGATGATCTAAGCAACACAGCTCGAAGTGTCCAAATCAAGATGCCATCCAAGTATGGAAGGACTATCGGTTCGTGCAACGGCCTGTTTCTTGTAAGAGACAATGAATTCAGGCCAGGTTTGTGGAACCCTTTTACCGAGGAGTATAGGACTTTACCTCCATCCCAGCTCTCGATGGATGCTAGTCGAGTGAAATTTGGTTACGACGGTGCGGCTGTGATAGGGTTGGGGTATGACGCGAAGAGGGATGACTACATGGTGTTGCTGGTTTCGGAGCACGTGGACCGATGGCTCAAAACTTGGGTACGTTCTATTGTTCAGGTTTATAGCATGAAGTCGAATTCTTGGAGGCAAGTAGAGGGTTTTCCGTATCCTCTCAATCTATCAGGAAGAAACTGGCGAACATACACTAATGGGGCTTTGCACACACTGGTACTAGGATCTGCAGACCGTGCTATTAAGATCATGGCTTTCAGTTTTGAGACATTGAAGCATTATGAGGTGCCGATTCCAGATAACCTGATAAAACACCTGACTAGGGTAGATTTGGGTAGATGGTCTCTGCGGGAACTGAAACTTGGTATGTTAGGCGGGTGTCTTTGTCTTAAGCTGTCGTCATATGATAACATGTCTAGATTTGAGTTTTACATGATGAAGGATTATGGAGTGGCTGAATCATGGACACACATGTTTGATTGGCCTCTCAGCCAATTGGAAGGACAGTTTTGGAGACCTATTATGTACTCAAACGATGGTGGTAAGCTTCTGGTTCTTAAGAATGCAAGATGCTTTGGTTGGTATGATTTGGCAGAGAAGACTCTGAAAGAGGTTACTCGTCCATACGTTGAATATAATCTTGCAGCTGAATTCCAAGTTTGTGTCGAAAGCCTTGTTTCACCTGGTAGGAAACTGTGCGAACAGGAGAAAATGTGGGAATTAGGAATCAAGGAAGAGGAGATGGAATCAGAAGGCTGACTCATCTGGATGGATTGTATGTCCGCAGAAAAAGATCATATAAGGAAAATGAATATACAATTCCATTTTGTGGTACATGTATAGCTGCTGGAAAATTTTGGAGCGGGAACTGCGCAACATGTTGTGTTATTTGCGGAGGAACACCGCAGAATGTTGTTCTGTGCAATCAGTAAGTAAAACTATCTTTCATGATTATCAGTATCTATTGTATTGTTTGTACTGTGTCCTCATTTATCTATCTATGTTGTGAACTTGTTGTATCTTGTTTTACATTTGATTAGACATGGTTCAGTTCATGGAGATTCCAAAGTTTGATTGTTCTGATACCTGTGTTTCATATATACATGTCCTCGATTTCAGTTGTATTATTAATTGGTGTCGAATTAATGTCATTTTTAAGTTTCATATCATTACCAGTAAGTTCCAACACTAACTCTCTCATTCCAAACACTAGTCATGAAATGAAAGATAGACTTCGCATTTTGATTCTGTATTCCTTCATGAACGCTTTCCCAAATAATTAGGTTTATGGTAATGAATGAGAAGTTTGGTGTATATGATGGTGTATGGTTGGCCTGATGAATCGGCTACATTATAATTAAGATGTGATTTATGCGCGTTCCATTTCCAGCAGTGAGTTCTAATAACACCAAACTTGTATGTGACTTATTTTTGCATATTCTTCTTCACTTCCATGGACCTTTTGTTCTTCATTGTCGTATAGCCTTACATGTGCTGCATTCTTAATTTCATATAATTGTTCCAAATGTTTCTTTGTCTTGGTACTGCTCAAAACTCATATAATCGATCACAGCTAGAACTCTTTTCTGTGAATCAGGCAGAGTATATCACCTTGCTGGACATCATAGATGAAGTAGTACTTGCAACAATTTTATACAGTGAATGGGCACTGCAATTCAAATAAAGATCATTCCATTTCGTATGAATGGCAAGGACTCATATTCAGTGATTCATCTTGATGTTTTCTTTCAGAAATGGGATGAGCATGGTATAATCGACAGCATATGCTCTAGGGTTTGCAAAGTACATGATAAAGATAATACTCGAAAATGTACATGAATTTCAACTCAGATAATTCAATACATCAATCACAACAGTTTCACTGTATGCTTGAATACCAGGAAACAAAAATTTACGTAATGACTATGAATTGCCCATTCCATATGTGCATTTTACAACGTATAAATAGATTTATGTCCTCGCCTTCTCGCGACCAATAGAAGTAGAAAGAATTCCCAGTCTTGGTTCAAGTATGTCATCATGATCTCCGTTTTGGTAACTGCAGATATATAGCACTCCGTCAGATAATTGAAGATAGTATGTCCAGGCTTCAAGTTGTATTACAAGATCAACATTAGTAGTACATACAAATGAATTGGCTTCACTAGCAGCGACATACAGATAATTGAAGATAGTATGTCCAGGCTTCAAGTTCATGAGGAAGGCAATATATATATAAACACCGGCTTGGATTCGCTAAGAAGAGAATAGACAACAGATGATTAATACTACTACTATCAGATGATTATCGTGAATTTGTGGAATTTTTTTTACATTTATGAGTAATTATGGTATATATGTGATAATGCAAGGACTGGGCTAGTGTTTAGGGTTAGAATGCAAATTTTGGGTTTTTTTTTCATTTTAAACGACGGTTATTAAGTGTCGCAAACATGTTTGGCGACCTATATTTCACACAACAAAAAATGCGACGAGACTTTGCAACGCTTATAACCGTCGGTTTTGCCTCAGCGACCGATATTGGATTTTAGCGACAGTTAATAACCGTTGCTAAAATCCTGTTTTGTTGTAATGCAGAATCAGCTAGAAACACCGGCTCGGATTCGCTAACAAGAGAATAAACAACAGATGATACCAAGAGATTCAGTTTTACATGCTTCAGGAATATCAATTCAATATCTATGATCAGCAAACTCCAAGTTTCTTTGAATTTGCAATCAATGATACCAAGAGATTCTTCATTTTTATTGTTCCATAAACATTACAATAAGTAGCAGTTACTCGTATACGCTGTTCAATTTGTTTAAATTTGAATTGAAAACTTCCTAGCCAGAGTTAATAGATGATATATAGCAGAATCACAATCTTACCGACGATTGAAAGTTCAGTATGGTTTCAATATTTCCAAGCAGAAACTATATATAGAGATTTTGGTTAGAGAAATAAAAACTTACCGATTCTCAGAAGTAATTAATCCACCCATTTCCAAACTCACCAAGCTCCTATTTAGACAGCAAATATTGTGAAGAAACTGGAGGGGGAAAGAACAAGAGTCAGATTATTCAATCCTCAATGCTCAAAAGTGATGAAATGGTTGTGCATTAAATGAAATAAATTACTGATATAGAAGAGACTTACAATATATTCGAACTTTATCAATATGGGAGATCTTAGGCCACTCGGAACCATCAATGGTGGTGGCAGAAGAAGTAGTAGCTCCGCCTTCTTGCTTTCTGCACTTCTCCGCGAGCAATGGACAGTCATAAATATATAATCCACGTAAATTGGTGAGGCTTAGCATGGAGAATCTTGAATCTTTTGCATCTGATAATCTCTAACCTCACCAAACATGAAAGTTTCCCAATCCATTCAGGCAAAGCCTCAATTCCAAAATCATGTAACCTTAGAGTTTTTAGGGCAGTGAGGTGTTGAATCTGATGAGGCAGATGGTAGCAATCCTCCTTTCCATATAAGGACAGTGTTTCAAGAGATCGGATTTTGAGGAAGAGGTCATTCAAGTGCTTCCTGAAGGAAACTGAGTCTATTTCGTCTGAGAATCCACCAATATTCAAATTTCGCAAGCTCGATCCTAACCTGGAAAATCTCTGTGGGGAAGGTCTTCAGGTTTGGTATATGATGAAGAGTCAATGTCTGGAGAGCAGACATCCCTGATAGACAGGTCAATGGCATCTCCAGGTTCTCCAATTTACTCAAGCTCAAATACTTGAGTGTAGAAGAGCATGCCTCAAACAATGAACTTGACAAATCAGTCAATCCGGGGCAGTCCTTAATGAAAATTCGTTGGAGTGAAGTGAGACCATGTGGAATCGACGTCACTTTTTGGCAGTTGGTTATCTCCAATATCTCAAGAGATTCAAGTGTGTTTAGATCATCTGGTAGCACTGCCAAGTTTTCACATCTGATTTTCAGTTTCCGGAGTGAAGTCAGACCGTTTACAGATGGAATGGACTCAACTGCTGGGCAACTGGTTACGCAGAGTTTCTCAAGAGAGTGTAGAGTATTTAGATAAGGTGGCAGCTCACTCAATTTTTCACACTTCCAGATCGTCAATTGTCGAAGTGAGGTGAGGTCTTTGACAGACGGAATTGACTTCAGTTCTGGGCAACTACATATATCTAGTGCATCAAGTGAATGCAGGCTGTTCAGATCAGCTGGCAGCTGTATCAAAGTTTCACAAAATGAGATTTTTAACAATCGGAGTGAGCCAAGGCCTCGTACGGATGGAAATGACTGAATTGAGCATCTGGATATGTATAATTTCTCAAGAGAAAGAAGAGTGTTTAGACCAAGTGGTAGCCTTGTCACATTTTGACATGAGCTGATATGCGATGTTCGAAGTGATGTGAGACCATTTACAGATGGAATTGACTCAACTTCCGAGCAATTAGATATATATAATTCCTCTAGAGAGTGAAAGCTTCCAAGGTCAAGCTCTTTCAGTTCTTCACAGTCTCTTATATCCAAATTTCTAAGAGATGCTCTACCACAAAGTGAGCTTAACTTCTGGCAACGTTGTATCCTCATATCTGTGAGACTCTGATTATTTGCAAAAAGCTCCCCCGGAAGATTAACCAATCCCGGCAAAGATTTGAGATTGATAGACTGGAGATAGCTCGTGTTGCTGCATACATCTGCCAAAGAAAAATGAGAGTTCACTTCATGTATTTCAAGATTTTGAAGGCGCGGAAAATGACCTGGAACACTATTCAGCTTTGGGCACAACTCTATTCTCAACCGCTCAAGGCATGGGAAACGACTTGGAAGACTATTCAAATTGGGGCATCGCTTAATGTCCAAGAATTTAAGGCATGGAAATGCTGATATTG
This sequence comes from Plantago coronopus, assembly GCA_036897195.1. Taxonomy (NCBI): domain Eukaryota; kingdom Viridiplantae; phylum Streptophyta; class Magnoliopsida; order Lamiales; family Plantaginaceae; genus Plantago; species Plantago coronopus. The sequence continues at coordinate 2,830 of JAYMSL010002672.1, read as the reverse complement.
CCCCATCCACACCGACCCACTCAGTTAACTCAGGCATTTTTAACAACCTTAGCTCTTCAAGTGATGGAAACGCGATCTTGGGCTCCTGAAGATTTACATTTCCAAACATGCTATATGCATCATCATTTTCAAATCCGTAAAATGAACAGCCTATAGATTGCACATTCGGCAGATCATTCAACTCCAAAGACCTGAGTTGTGGTAGGTGGCCAAACATTGGAACTTCACATTGCCTGCATTTCTCGAGTTTCATTTTGACCAAATTTCGATAAACTCCCCGGTCTCCTTCAATGTCATTATGTGCAGTCATCTTCATTACCCATGCAGGGAAATTCTGATCATTATAGCCTCTAATCACTAAGCTCACCAAATTTGGGTGAGGTTGCAGTCCATCCAATACATTCTGGTCACTTATTTGACCTTTTCTTGATTGATTCCACTCAAAAGTCAATCGAGAAATGTATGGTTTGCTTTGCAAATCAGCACACCTGGCCTCTTCTTTGTCTTTCACCCTTTCAAGATTATGAATCTCTAACAATCCCTTGAGATTTTTCAACTTTCCAAGCTCTACGATCTTGCAGCCCTGCTCATGACCCACGTTATAGTATATATGGAAGTGTTCGAAGCTCAGTTAATTTCCCCATCCAAGGTGGTAGTTGCACGCCATAGATTTGAAGATGCCTTAAGCTGACTAAGTCAACCATTGTGTTTGGAAGATTCTTCAAAGTCACAGTCCCGCCTGTCGAAGTGCATAGAGTCTGCAAATTATAGAGTCTACCAATTGAATCAGGTAAACGTATGATTTTTGTTCCTGAGATGTCAAGAAGCCTGAGATGTATTAGCTCCCCAATCACTTCTGGTAGCTCCTTGATACTCTTATCCATCAGCTTCAAAACGTGCAATCTTGTAAAGCTTGCAATCATGTTGATGCTTTCCCCTTCGAAGAATACTGTTCGTAGATGCTTCGCTTGTTCCTTTAGCATGGCATATGATTCCTCCTTAGCTGATTTCATGACAAGATATCGACCTAGATGTGGACCGTTGATCTTTTTATCCTTCATATTGATGGTTCTGGATCCTGAAACTGAACAAGCTAGATCGCGCACAAGTCCATGCATCTTACACTCTGTAACATATCCATGTAAACCTGTCCAAGAATCTTGGAGTAGAGAGTGTTGCAGGAGATGGTTGAAAATCTCACCCCCCACAGACTCCATATCCATTTCTTTATTAGCTTGAAGAAACCCTTCAGCCATCCAAAGATTAATCAGAATTGTCCTTCTGATTATGAAATCTTTTGGAAATACAAACAAGAATCCAACACAGCTTATCTGCCATCCAAACAAGCAAGTACCTCTTATCTGCCAAAATCTTCTTGATGTTCCCCAACACAGCTTCCAAACTTTGCATTCCTTGAACATTTTCCCCGGTTAATGTTTCAAGAATCATCTTGAATAAAGCCACTGCATCATAGCTAACAGAAAGACACACCCATATTTTCTTTTCAAAATGAGATGCTATTCTTTCATGTTGATATACTTTTCGAGCAAGTGTAGATTTTCCAAGTCCACCCATACCAAGAATCGGAATGACATTAAATGCTTTATCTGATGGAGCCTTAACCAACAGGTCCACTATGGTTAACACTTCATCATCTCTTCCAATGATGTTTGGCTCAACAGAAAATGAGTTGGTTTGTGCAGAATCTATATATATAATGTGTGTGCAGCCCAACAACACTACTAGAATGACCAGCAGCAACAACAGCTGATTGAAGACCAAAGCTACTTGCCTCTTTGTTAATCCTCTCCAACTCATTATTAATAGAATTAATCTTAGAAGCCATTTTAATGCTAAAGAGCAACTTGCGAGAAACACGGGGCAAGGAGGTGGTTACCTTATATGGTCCCGCAACTTTTTTCCGTAGAAGATCGTACTTGAATTCATCTAGAACCACGTCGGCTTTAAAAGCTACATCTTCAAGCCGCCCCAGCCATCGCTTGACTGCTCGGTCATTGACCTTCTTTGCCTCAGCATCATAGAGGAAATCTTGAATCAGATGCAGTGACTCCTTCAACTTACTCAGGTCTTTCTTGAACCCATACACTCGCTTAATCTCGTCAACGGAAAAAGAAAGCAGATTTTGCAGCACAACTTGAATGGTAGAACCTACAACAGCTCCAACCACAGCTTGATCCATTGTTTTGCAAATGAGATCGCGTATTCAGGAACTTAAGGATTACCAGAAATACAGAAACGGAGAAATCAAAGTAGTGGATATTTTGGTCTTTTTTGTTTTGTTTTGTCCAAGATGGATATTTTTCAGGGTGTTTTGAAATACAGTAATGAAAGAAAAGCAGAAGCAGAAACTTGAAATGAGTTTGTGTTGTTGATTGGTGAATCGATCTCAGGGCATGAAATCCAACTCTTAACCACACTATCAGGGATAAAACCCAAAGACATATTGTCTGTTTTCAAATCATCAAAACGTAAACTAAAATGCTAAACCTACTGGAATATAAATACTATCTAGCCTAACCCTAATGGGCTTACAAGACTAACAGACTCGATCATAAACTAGACCTAATAAAGCCCAAAAGTAACTTAAAGGACCAATATTATACTAATAATTGGGCTCTCAACCCCTGCTCTATCAGTCTCCCCTTCAACAAAAAGAGCTCGTCCTCGAGCTCTGCAAAGAAAGAGCGAAGGCCAATAAAGTAGAACATTTCGTCCTCCGGGATCAAATACGAGCCTTGTGACGATCAGCGTAATCGAGCATACGGGAGAGAGTACACCATGATGACCATGATGACCATGCGTACTGTAA
>JAYMSL010002671.1:0-13814 GCA_036897195.1 Plantago coronopus | reverse complement strand
CGGTAATCCGGTATGCATGATGCCAGCTAAATGGGTTCCGCCGCTCCATTAAGTAAGCCTATACAAGCTAGAAAGGGTAAGAGTACTAGGGTACACGTACTAATTCTTTTGAGAGTCTTCTATGTTTTGCGGTTTGGTAGGAATTAAATTTCGTTTTTTTGGAGATAACTTTCGAATATTTAACGGGTATCTATCACAAGTCTCGAATATTTAATAGTTGGTAAGACGCTTTCCCTCCAACCAATAGGTCGGGGGTTCGAGTCACCTTTGACTCTTCAAAAAAAAAAAAGTCTCTTTGAGTCTTGGGGATAGAACTGATTGGTCTTGAACCGTGAATATGTTAATGGTCGAGATGGTTTGGTACTCGATAACAACTATCATTCGAACACCTTGAAAATATGTAACTTGTAGGCATTGTCCCATAGATTCACCCAGTATATACATTCATCCCCCCGTCTCACAAAACATTACTGCTTAAGATTAGGGTGCAGTTTAATAAAAATTATTAAATTAATAAAGTAAATAAAAAAATAAGTAGAATAGGTTATTTTTTGGTAATGTGTAATGATAAAGAAGTAATATTGATGTTAAAATGACAACGAAGTGCAGCTCAGTTGGTAATACACTTCACTTCCAACCAATAGGTCAGGAGTTCGAGTCACCCCTTTGCCGTTTCAAAAAAAAAAAATTGATGTTAAAATAATGTTTTAAGATAACTTCTTTATTTGGTTATGGGTGAAGTTTTGTAAATACTCAAAAATGAAAAATGGGTAAAGTTTCGTGAGACCGAGGAAATACGTTAGATAAGGTATTGAAAGTACATTAGGCGGGTCAAACTTGTTAAATAAACTAGGTCGATACGCCACGTGGATATGGTCTTGCCAACCGAAAAAATTCCGGAATGGGAAAAAAGCCGGACGGAGGAAATTCCGGAATTTTAAGAGACTCTCTGTACTTTTCAACTTAAGTTCAGATCCATTCAGCTCAGTTTAGATCAGTTCAAATCTGGTTAATTCAAATTTTTACTTTACTTTAGATCCGTTCAGTTCAGTTTCGAAATTCTCATCTTAAAAAAAAACAAGAGTCTAAGTGAACAAACTTTTGTTACACAAACGAAAGAAGTAGGAATACCTTAAAAAATTCTCTCTCTCGGCGAGAGAACCCTAATGCAAGCACCCCTCGCCGGAACCTCAATCCCGGCACAGTCCACCTCTTTTACTCTTCCTCCAGTGCGGTATGGTCGAGGACCAACGCACTAAACGCCCTAGACATACACCCGAAACAGAGATGGCTGAAGAGTCAGATCTGAGACAGAAACAAGCTGGTGACGCCGGCAATTCAAAAACTGCATCATATGCAAGTAAGGTGACCCCCCCACCCAAGCCAAAAGATGTGCGAGCAGACGCACAAAAAACCCTGGAAGAAAGTTTAATGATCACAATCCGACCATCCTCGGAAGATGAGCCTTTCAAGCAACTGGAGATTGATGACGAATTGGAGTCAACAATGCATAAGGAGTGGAAAGACACAATCATCATCAAGATACTGGGAAATCCGTGGTTCTACCCGACGTTGTTAACCAAACTAGATACGATGTGGACCCTAAATGGAGAATTCGAGCTTATGGATCTCGGTAGTGGAAGCTACTGTATGAAAGGATTGTCTGCAGCCAAACGGGAATTGATCCTCACACAAGGACCATGGCAATTGGCTGGCCGGTTTCTATCCATCCGGAAGTGGAAACCAGAATTCCACGCGGAATCTGACAAAATTGATTGTGCAATTACCTGGGTTAGGGTCCTCAACCTCCCAATGGAAATGTTCCGAGAATCAGTTATCGAAGCACTTGCAAAGTGCGTTGGAGACCCGATCAAGTATGATGGATGCTCAGTTAATGCAACACGTGGAAGATTTGCGCGATTTTGCGTTCAAGTGAACACGGATGAACCACTCGAGCTGGGAATCAAAATAAAAAACAAAGTGTATCAAGTGGTATACGAAAATCTCCCGTCGTTTTGTCACGGGTGTGGAAGAGTAGGGCATACGGTGGGACAATGCACATACTCAAACTCGAAGACAAACAATGGTGATGAAGACACAAATGGCAGGAACCAAACTGGAAATGCTAATTCGAACCCGGTGAACGAGAATTTGACAGCACCCGTGGGCGATAAATCAGAATGGCTGACGGAGAAGGCTAAGAAAGGTGAGTTTGGGGACTGGATGACGGTCAGCCGTCGGAAGAAACCCACTGCTGCGAACAAACAGGCGGCGCGTGGAAACACGGCGAACTCCCATGCAAACCCTAACCCTAATTCCAGACAAACGGGCCAGAATTCCAGAGGAGCCCAACAAACTGAGAAACCATACCAGCAGGCCCAAACGCAGACTGGCGGCCCAAATCCTCACCCAAATAATGGGAAAAGAGTTCTGCCGAATTCAATATTGCAAGGAAGTTCCACATGGATTGCACAACAAGGAAACAGCAAAACTGGGCCCAGAAGAAACAACCCAAACCCGACCCAAGTTCCAGTGGACCCTAGGTTTGAAAACCCTATGGAATCTTTCAATAATAATATGTTTATATTACTGGAAACACAAGACGAGGAAGGTGAAAGCTTGACAGAAAAGAATGGACCAAAATCTACTACCGCAACAGGAGGAGGAAGTGGAAATCGATCCAAACAACATAGCACTGGTCATGCAAGACGGGGAGTGGATAGTACAGTGGGTAGAACCACCTCCGTTCGTCACACATCTAACACGGTTTCGGGGCCCCTCAATGATATCACGAACCGAATGGTTCGAACGAACAGTGACGGTGATGGAGGTACCTCCAACAATCTGGCAACTGGAAGCAGCGACGGAAATCATGACGAACATCGATCTGGACAGGTACTCATACCAGACATGGACGATTCCGACATGGGAGAGAAGGAGACTAGCGATTCTGAGCTTGGAATCACTATGGCAAGTGATCGCGTCATGCATGAAGATAGAGTTTGACAACCCTGTCTTCCCTTACCATGTACATCGTTTACCTATGAAGATTGTATCGTGGAATTGTCAAGGAGCGGGATCCGAGGATTTCCGCCGAAATTTTAAAGATTTGGTTAAAATTCACAGGCCCTCAGTGGTGTTTATTTTGGAAACTAGGGTTGCCCCCGATGTTGCGAAATCCATTGCGCCGACATTAGGGTATTCCAATTATGAGATTGCGCCAACTTCTGGCATGACAGGAGGTATATGGCTTTTATGGAATGAGAATCAAATTCATGTGGATGTAACGTTGATTGAGGATCAGGGCATTCATGCTCTAATTGGCCCTACGATTGAAGAAAAGTGGTTGGTTTCTGGGATTTACGCCAAACCCAATGAATTAGCCAAGACAAGAATATTCAGTCGACTTATTGAGATGTCTAAAGTAATTGAAGTTCCGTGGCTCGTTACTGGTGATTTTAATGAGATACGATTTGCTCACGAGAAACAAGGAGGACGAGTGGCCCGCTTAAGTCGTCTTGAGAAATTTAATCGATTCATTACGGACAGTGGGTTACATGATCTAGGATTCCATGGACCGAAGTTCACTTGGGATAATGGACGAGAAGCTGGGGCACGAATCCGTGAAAGAATTGACCGCGCACTGGCCAACGAAGCATGGATTGAGAAGTTTCCGAATAATACAGTAACTCATCTCCCAAGACTCAAATCAGACCATCATCCGATTCTGACCAATTGTTTCGGCGCCTCTGGACCATCCAAGGAGAAGCCTTTTAGATTTGAGGCTATTTGGTTTTCTTCTCCTACCTGTGACGATATTTTGCAAACTATATGGGCGGAGAAACAGAATATTGTGGATGCCATTGCCACTATACCTGAGAAGATTCTGCCATGGAATAAGAAGGAGTTTGGAAATATTTTCCAAAAGAAAAGGAGACTAATAGCTCGGATAGCGGGAATTCAGAAGATTGGTGACTTGGGGGAAAATTCCAATATGCGAGTGCTGGAGACAAGATTGATACATGAATATAATGAGATACTTGAGCAAGAGGAACTTTTTTGGTTTCAAAAATCTCGCGTCAGGTGGCTTCGGGAGGGCGATCGTAATACAAAGTTTTTTCACCATTCAACTTTGGAGAGAAGAAGCAGAAACAGAATTCTTACTTTGAAGATTGATAATGAATGGACAAAAGACGATGTGCAGTTGAGACACCATGCAATCGAATACTTCACACATTTGTTTGGAGGCAATAGAGAGTTGCTGGAATCAGAGTCAAGACTGCCGACTTCGAGACTACAAGTGGAGTTGGATGATAACATGCGGGAAGTACTAAGCAGACCTCTAGAGTTGCCTGAACTAAAGAGAATTGTTTGGGAAACACACCCGATGAAAGCACCCGGCCCAGACGGATTGCAAGGGATTTTCTACAGGAAAAGCTGGAATTGGAGTCATGATTCTCTGCTACAGTTTATGCGGGGAGCATTTACACACAAATCCTTCGATCCAGAAGTATGCCAGGCCCATTTATGTCTTATTGCCAAGGTACATAATCCTAATTTGATCTCCCAATATCGACCGATCTCATTATGCAATGTACTTTACAAGTTCGTGACCAAGTGTGTAACTATGCGATTGAGAGAATTCATGCCGACATTAATTGGACCTACGCAAAGTAGTTTTATTAAGGGTCGGAGTTCTCAAGATAACGTTTTTCTCATACAAGAAGTTCTACACTCACTTCGCAGTAAGAAGAAAAATAAGGTTGGTTGTATGATCTTGAAGCTCGACTTAGAGAAGGCATATGATAAAATCCATTGGAACTTTCTGGAGGACACCCTCAAAGCATTTAAGTTCCCGGATGATCTTACTGAACTTATTATGTTTTGTGTGCGAAATGCTGCGACTCGTATATTGTGGAATGGAGAGGCTTTGGAACCGTTTAATCATGGATGCGGGCTGCGACAAGGAGATCCTCTATCGCCATACTTGTTCGTATTATGTATTGAAAGGCTCTCCTATCTCATTTATGAATCCGTGGAATCTGGAAGATGGAGCCCCATCTTACCCTGCCGCGGGGGACCCAATCTATCTCATTTGTTCTTCGCTGATGATCTAATCCTAATGGGGAAGGCGACTGTCACTACTGCACGTGCGATGAAAAAGGTACTAGACACTTTCTGTGCTAATTCTGGACTCAATGTTAGTGCACCGAAGTCGAAAGTTTATTTCTCAAAACTAGAGGGCAACAGTTTGAAGGCGCAGATTTGTGGAATACTTGGATTTGGACAGACAACTCACTTGGGGAAGTATTTGGGCATACATTTACAGCATGGAAAAGCTAGCAGGGAAACATATGCAGCTTTACTAGATAAAGTTCTAGCTAGGTTCAGCGGATGGAAGGCGAAGTTCTTGTCACTTGCGGGGAGGACGACTCTTGTCCAAACTGTAGCCAGCGCTCTGCCAGTATATTCCATGCAGGCTAACTGGCTTGACCAAGCTACATGTGACAAACTTGATCGGCTAAATCGAGACTTTGTTTGGTCGAACGACCCAAATAAGAAAGGAATTCACTTGGTGGGATGGAAACAAGTGTTGAAACCGAAAGAAGCTGGAGGACTGGGACTCCGAGACACAAGAACCAACAATGAGGCCTTACTCTCTAAAATGGCATGGAGGGTACTAAAGAACGAAAACACAATCTGGCAGAAACTTGTTCAGGCCAAATATCTAAACCAGGAGCCTATATCTCTCTATTCTGTAAAGACAGGGGATAGTAATGCCTGGAAAGGGGTGATGCGGTGTTTCAATCTCATACGGCCCTTTCTTAAATGGAGTGTGGGAGATGGAGAACAAATTTTGTTTTGGTATGATACATGGTTTGGAGATGCAGCACTATGTGACCAAATGACATACATACACCCACTGGATAAGCATGTAAGGCTAAATCAAATTCTTCAAATAGATGGAAGCTGGGACTTTACAACTCATCTACATTCTACAGTCCCACAACACATTCAAGATCAGCTACAACAATCCAATTTGCACATCACTCAGCAGCAACAGGATGTGCTTATTTGGATCAGGGCAGCCACATGGAAATTTACCTGTAATTCTGCCTACACAGCCTTGAGAGACGAGTACCTAGCTGAGCCCGCAACTGACAGAGACTTGGCATGGGTATGGACACGCCGGATCACGAACAAGCAGAAACACTTCTTGTGGCTTGCAAGCCAGGATAGACTAGCCACAAACTCCCTGAGACATAAAAGAAAACTCTCTGTTACCAACTTATGCTCACAGTGCGGAGAGGATGAAGAAAATGTGATACATATATTGCGGCACTGCACTACAGCCAGGAGGGTCTGGGAGATAGTAATGGATGGAAAAACAAAGAGAAGAGATTCCTCTATACCTGACAATTTATGGCTGCAAGAGAATATGACGGTTATTAAGGCTTCATACGCTGAAATCCCAGAGGTACCATGGCAACTCATCTTCATTGCGGTGAGCTGGAGCATATGGAAATCAAGAAATGAACATATTTTTAGAGGAAAGGCGATACCAATCCAACAGATCCTTTTCCAGGTGAAGCAAATTAGCCTTGATATGAACACAGCCATGACCAAACCACCAGTACCCATACCTTACCGGAGATGGCGGAAACCACCAAATGGATGGATGAAATTGAATGTCGACGCAAGCACGCACGCGGAACGAGGGCGCAGCTCAATTGGGGGCCTAATCCGAGACACACACGGCAAATGGAAGCAGGGCTTTTCGATTCCAATTAGCTTCACCTCCATCAACGATGCTGAGCTCCAAGCCTTAGAGAAAGGGCTGCAAATCGCCTGGGAACACAGATACCCACAAATCGAAGTTGAGATGGACTCCTCACAGGTGATTGACATGATAAAAGGAAACACAGACCTACCTCCAGAGATGACTCCCAGAATCGAGACCTGCAGAAGCATCATCCATCGGCCATGGAAGACAAAGCTAACTTGGATCCCAAGATCGGCGAATCAAACGGCGGATATCCTATCACGCCCACTGGAAAATGAAGTTGTCGGAGTTTTTGGGGAAGAAGATATTCCTCCTGACATTTTAGATTCCCTTATTAAGGAGACTATGTAATTTTCAGTTTTTGACTTTTTAATATTCCTCTTTACCAAAAAAAAAGAAAAAGGACAATAAAAAGTGCTAAATATATTGTCATCAGTACTGTTTGACATTGCTTAAAAAAAGCATTTCTATGTTCTGGAAAAAGAAAAAGCAGAACTGTAGAGTTTTATTTCTGCTTTTGCTTCTCTGAAAAAAAAGCAGGTAACCGCTGTTTTTTAGAAGTAGCCCAAAACTTTCTTTTTCCTGCTTAAAGTACTCCAGATTGTTTTTTTTTTTAATTAACAAACAACTCTAACTTTTTATCAAAAACAATTTTATATCAATTTAAGTAAAAGCCGGTTAAAATTATTTCTGAAAAGCAATGAAAAACAACTAATAACTCACTTAGTCATGGCATTATATTCAGTTCCACAGTTTGTTTAGTGTATTGGTTACAAGAACACTTTCCTTGGCGTGACGTGAAGTGTTACGACTTAGAGCAATTGAAGTGTCACAATAAGAACTAATTATTTATTATTAAAGAAGAGTTAAAGTTGTGATTTGATTTAAAAAATATTTGCTTTTGTTTTTTTTGAGAGGGTAACATGTTCGAAAACAATTACAGACAGAATATCTAGTTTTCTCTCTCAAATTTCTCTCTCTAAATTTCTCCCTTCTGCCCTAATTTCTCACAGCCGTCTTGAGCTTCTACTCCGATCTGGAGGAATCCAGATCGGAGTAGAATGCTCTGTTTCCCTACTTTTCTATTGTTTCTTTAGGTAGTTTTGTTTCCTTTCCAATAAACTAGATCTAGCTACTCTTATCATCGCGAGATTGAGATTGAGCGGAAGAAGAGGTTGTGGTTTGGGGCCTGCCGGTGAGGTATGGAGGTGGTGAGGTGGTGGTGCTTGTCGTGCGCTTTGAAGAGGCAGTGAGGTGATGGTGTGGTGCCTGAGATCCAGATCTGCATGGAGGGGGCAATGTGGTGAGGTGGGTGAGGGTGAAGAGATCGGGTTCGTCAGAGGTGGGTGTGGGTGGAGAGATGGAGCCCGCCGGAGTTGGGTGTGGGTGGAGAGATGGAGTATGCTTCAGTCGTCATTCATGGTGAGTGGTGCTTGCAGAAGGTTTTCAACCTGTTAAAGGTGTTGTGGGCGGAAGTGGTGGGTGAGGTTAGGCCGAGGTTCAGGTGATGTGAACGGAGAAGTGGTGGGTGAGGGTGGAGTGAAGGGTGTCTTGGTGATTTGGAGATTTGATGTTGGTAAGTTCAAGAAAGTAAACACTGCGAAAGTCAAGATTGAGGTTGTCGGGGTGCAGGTTTGGATTTTTTAAAGCGGCTGGTGAAGTGGTGGCTCTGAGGTAAGGCGGCAGGTAAGGTGGTGTTGAGGTGTGAGGCGGTGCTGAGGTGGTGGTACGGATGCTGTCGGTGGAAGGTCGTTGGAATTATGAGGCTGGTTTAGGGGTTATGGTGAGGTTTAGACGAACCGGGTCTTTGTTCAGGTTATGATAGGTTCAGGTCAGGGAGTTCCAAAGTTTTTCTGGTGCAGATTTTGGTGTCTAGGATTTGGAGGTGAGGTTTGGAGGCCCCGGGTCTGCTGTGGTGTGTTGAGGCGGTGCTGAGGTGGTGGTACGGATGCTGTCGGTGGAAGGTCGATGGAAATATGAGGCTGGTTTACTGGTTATGGTGAGGTTTAGACGAACCGGGTCTTTGTTCAGGTTCAGATAGGTTTAGGTCAGGGAGTTCCAAAGTTTATCAGGGGCAGGTTTTGGTGTCTCGGGTTTGGAGGCGAGGTTTAGACGAACCGGGTCTGCTGTGGTGTGGGGAGGCGGTGCTGAGGTGGTGGTACGGATGCTGTCAGTGGAAGGTCGTTGGAATTATGAGGCTGGTTTAGGGGTTATGGTGAGGTTTAGACGAACCGGGTCTTTGTTCAGGTTCGGATAGGTTCAGATGTCATTAGGTTCAGGTCTCGGGTGTTGATGTTGGTTTAGGTGTAGTCAAGTTTGGGGTTCCGATAGGTTTTGTTTGATAATCTGGATGTTTGAGTCTCGGCTATATCTGGTATTGTTTGTAATTGTTCCAAGCATTTCTTATGCTCTTTTATAATTAATGAAAAATATTTTGCCGTTTCAAAAAAAAATTACAATTACAATCGTTCAACGAATTCTTAACTAATGAAATACTCTCCAAGCCTCAATACAGAGGAAATATCAAATAATCACCCATTGTGGGGATCGAACCCATGACCTCTCGGATCAAGAATGTCTCAGCTAACTACCACTCGACTATAAGCGATTTGACTGAATATTAGATACCTAACTACTATATTTTTTTAAAAAAAAAGAACTTAACTCAATAACATGATGCCGTTGCTAACAATTACCCATCAACTAAATCACCGGTTAATATAACCATAGAAATGAACACATATCCCTCCTTGAAGGATGATTCATGGATTTCTTATCCATCTTAAAGTGATAGAATCAGACAAAAAGTAATTGTGTTCATTTGTGAAAATTTTCAGGTAAATGCGCACAGTGAGACTGGTTCAAAGCACGAGACTTGGATAAACACGATTAGGATTCCTCGTACTGGACATTTGTGTTATACTAATTCTTAGCAATATTAATGATTAATTAGGAGCTTTAAATGATCACTAACAACAGTAACCGTATGGATATTTTACAAATGGGTGAGTCGATAAGAGTGATGGGCAGGAATATTGGGGATTATTGGTTGGAAGTTTCGTATAAAACTATGAATTCTTTACGGACAAGATAAAGAATCCTTAGCCTGACAAGAAAGCTTCCTAGCTTACATGTCTCCTCCTTTTCAATTTTTTATTTCTTAATTAGTCACTCCTGACCTGTTAATTAGGTAGACGACTCAGTATTAACTTTAATCATCTCATTATTATTCGTTAGTACAATAAACAAAATACTAAATAGAATAGTGTACTTATTTTCAACTTTCAATTGTGAGTGTATGAGTATATTTTGATTCACATCTTGCAAAAAAAACGTGATTTAGGAACAATATGAAAAACGGAGTATATTAATGATAAAATATAGTACATCAATGTTCAGTGTCACATATAATGTAACAGTGTCTTGTTTTAGTGTATCAGTGCTCCCTCTGTAATGTATCATTACACAGTTTTCTATATTTTTCTTAAAATGACGTGGTTTACAAGATTTGTTTTTGTTTCGTGTCTAAATAATAATGGTATGTTTGGAACGAAATGTGTTTTTATTTAGAATGTGTAAAATGTGTTCAATATGAAGGAAAGTAAAGTGTTTTTATTTACAAGAATGTGTAAAATGTGTTCAAACACCCCAAAGATCCATTACTGTTAATGGATCATTAAATACTAACGTGATGAGTATTTTGTTTTTATTTTTTGAAACGACGAAGGTTACTCGAACCCCCTGACTTATTGGTTGGAGGTGAAGCGTCTTACCAACTGAGTTGCGCTTCATTGTTACTTGTCACAGTTCGAGTCTTTTTACAATGTCTAAATCGTCTAAATGTGAATAAACACTCCAGTTTTATGCGGAGAAAATCACATAACTCGATTTAACACAATACTCCAGTTTTTACTTTTAATTGTGAGCTTGACACAATCCATACACCTTCTGATTGTCATAAGTGAACATGGATCGAGCTCGAATAACATGATTTTTTTAAGAGGAGTTTTATATTTGAAAAGGCAAAAGATACTTTATTATAAATACGAAAAGTACGTACAAGAGAGTGCATAGGCTATGCACCCGACAACGGGGTATACAAGATGCAATATGACGGCACATAACTTGCTTTTGGAAGATATGTAACTGAAAATACTTATCAGCTACCAGCTGGCTTATCAGCTACCAGCTAGCTTATCAGCTAGTTTTGCTAAACAGAGCCATTAGTGAAATATGACCCTGCCACAACTCCGATCTCAAGTTTAGAGGATTTTAAATTTCTCTTAAAATAATTAACCTGCCTATTCATCTAGTATGTCAAAGAGACACTAGTCAAGAGTTGGAGCTACGAATGATCAATTTGTCTCTAAGTTAAGCTGAATGAGGGGGAAGGGGAGGGGATATCCACCACCATGACCCACAAAGTGGCGCATAACTGTAAATGAAGATCTCGTCAGGGTTTCGAAAATAAAAGCTAGGTAAATTATGACCATGAATTGAACTGAATTGAATTTGTGCTTATCAGATCGAGTAGAGTATTTAATTAGTTGCAAGTAGTTAATTAATTTAATTATACGTTTAATATAAACCTCTCAATGTATTATGTATTTATGTATCAAATTGTATATACAGAATCTGTCTAAATTGTTAGGTCATATCATTTGGAGCATTAGAAGCAGAAGCAGTACCACAAGTTACATGCCTCTTTGTTTTTGTTTATGCTTTTTTTCTTTTTATTTACAGGTAAATTGTTATTCCATCACTCTATTTTTCATGTGTAATCTAACCTTTTTTTTTTTTTTTTAAAGTAAGAGTGCAAAATGCAAATGAATATTCACATCTCTTTCAAACTCTTTCAAAATAACTTGTCTAATTGTGTTCGATTTAAAAACGTATAAATGTTTTTTATATTTCAATATAAAGTAAATCTGATTTATGTTGTTAATCTAAAGAATATAGAGTTTCTTCAACCGTACTCTTCCCAGCTAAATTGTTGTTAAATAGTAGGAGTGGAGTATTAGCCTTCTTTTTCAATAGAAATTACCAAGAAAATGTAAAGAAACACTTCAAAAAGAGACAAAACAAAAAAGATAAAGTGGGGGAATATTAAAGTACCAAAAAAGAACCAAAAAAGCAAATCTTAACATGCTCCCCTTCTTAGTTCAGTCGAATAATTAAGAATTCAAACTCCAAATATTAAATTACTTATTTCCTTTCTCTTTTAATACGCCATAAATCTATATTATCTATTTCATCATTCAACAAAGTATATCTATACTTCTATTAAAAAAGCGGTAATCTAACTTGGATGCACACCAAAATTTGAATTACCTAATTTATCATTTAACAGTTAAAAATAAAATAAATCAATAATTGCATTTTTAATTATGTCGGATGAGTACTGACTTGATACATGAAAACATGCAAGATCAAATGTTTCTGCATGTTTGGCGTTCAAAACCCTCCAGATGACTAATTAAATGAATTCATTCATGGAAACATGAAATGTGAAATGTCGTTTCTACATTTTCCCATAATCTTTGAAGAGTTTGAAAATATACCAATTGATATCTATTGAACACTTAAAAGTCTTTTATACATTCATTAATTATAAATTCATCCAAAGTTCATGCATCACTAGATAGGTCAACAATGTATATATATATATCTATCTATATCTCCAATCACTAAATCCATTAGTTAGTGATAATGTATTCTTGAAACTTTGCAAGCATTAACAATGAACGTGCGGTGCGGCAGTGTAGAGAGAGGACACAAGATCGTGAACGATAAAGATAAAGACATGAAGACAAGATTGTAGTGGAGAGTGCACGTTGAAGACAACATGAATAACAAAGGCAACGAAGTCAAGCAATGGCCGAAGAAGAATGACACTCATATCTATAACGAAGGCGAGAAAATTATCACGCACGTGCACGAACTTTAGAGTTATACTACGTTTTCATTTATATACAACACTAAGTTTATACTATGATTTCATATATGTATATGTAGTTTATACTTTATACTAGGAATGTTGTTTAGCCGGAACTACTAAGCCCCAATATAATCAATGTGTTTTTTCTCTATATTATAAAATTGGAAAATAATGATGTATTTTAAATATTTCGCACGCGGGTACTCGCGTGCATATTTACTAGTATTATGTAAATTGTAAAGACCTTCTTTTTCACAAATGATTATTACATAAGTGGTAAAATATTTGAGTTCACATTAATAATTCGAGTTTGATATTTGTGAATATTGATTTTTTTTTAAAAATATAAATAATTAACTAAATATTTTTTGTATGACCCAATACAGAACAAATAATCACCCACTACAGAAATTGAACCTGTTGGATTAATGATGTCAGCTTGCTACTCATTTACAAACACGTTGACTCTAAATTTATATTAGTCGCACAAAAAAATGAGAAATAAAAATGAAATATAGTCAATTTTTTCTTATGTATATGAACAAATTTTATAAAATACGTAACACATGTTGAAAATATTACAAATGAACGAGTCATCCTTTACCGTTACAGAAATTATGTTACAAGTTAAATCAAATTTTGCCCGGGAGCACATCCTTTTTTATTTATACAGTACCGAAAAAATCGACTCTACATATAGCAAAAAAAAAAAAAAAACAGACAATTTTACTCCATTACACATAACTTTTTGGGATAAATGTGTGAATTGATAGTTCTAGAATTGAAACGAAAATAGAATGAATGATGAATCCAAGGTCTAATAGTCGGATACGTGTGACCAGATACACCCGTTCATATATTTTACACACCAACTTTGGTAAAGCAAATTATATAAACCCAGCTCTCCACAACAAACACGCATTACTATTACTATTACCATTTAAATTTCTATTTATCTATACTTCTATTAAAAAAAGAGGTGAGCTAACATGTATGCACACCAAAATTTGTATTACCTAAATTATCCCTCTAAAGAAATTAAAAATAAAAGATTGAATTAATTGATAAGATATAAATTCAATTGATCTTCTT
>JAYMSL010002670.1:0-13817 GCA_036897195.1 Plantago coronopus | reverse complement strand
TATCCACAATCTCCTGCATTCTAAATTCCACAGAAAATTGCAAGAGTAAACATAAGTAACAAATCCTAATCATCATTAACAAACTTTGCAGAGTATCCTCAGAGTATGTTATTAGAATCTCTTGTTCTAAATGCAAATACTCAGTTCATATCCTCAGAGTATGTTAGCACTGGTAAAAGAAAGCAAACACTATATTTGCAGCAAACTTTGGACTTTGAATAGTTCAATCACCACTCCAAATTGATTCAGACAGAGTCAAAGAAAGAAAAACAAAAAACAGATACTCCTACTCACCATAGTTCATACAAATCTGGACCATGATGTCAAATCTAAACAAAGCAGCTTTATATGGAAATGAGGATGAATCATACCTGATCTACCTCAGACACTCCTTAAAATGCGATGGTGGGAGTATAAGATAAAGGTGGCACTCAATTTCTGCGAGAAAATAACAAATTGAATCTCACAAATTAATTTACAGCAAATGCAAATTAAAAGTCTAAAACCATATAAAGGAAGTTGTCTAAACAGTCACAACAAGATAATCTTGCTTCTAAACACAGAGGTGATTGGTTAGAAACAATGATAAGCAAACTTAGTTTTCATCATCACTATAATGATAATCTTGCTCATACTCAGAACCACTGTCATACATGTTCTCTGGTTCATGGTCACAAGTGTATACTCAAACTCATCCTTCTTAACACCACCATTGCTGTTCACCCAATCACACTTGAATAGAACATATTTCAATCCATTTGGGTAATGCAATTCGACAATATCAGTTAGGACACCGTAAAAGTCAACGAGACCCGAGACAGGTTTCTCATCTTTTCTGCTCGAATAGCTTTCAACAACTGCTCTTAAGAGAACACCACTATTCTGGATTACATATGTAAAGAAGATTATACTATGAGTTTTTAACAAGAAAGAGATAAAGAGAGGCGATATACCAGCATTCCCCAAGCATGCCTAATACAACACCGAGTTGAGAGGACAACCCAAGAGTGTGTCATGTCCTTTCCACCTCTTCTCTAAACTCCTCAACACATACAAGCGGACAAAATATAATTTATCTCCTCAAAATCAGGAAAATTAGATACTGAAGTAAGAAATTTACCCATTGAAAGAACATATAGCCGCCAGAAAAGAAATAAACAAGTAAACAAAAACTGTACAACAACAATAAACTAGTACCTTCACAGCAACAAATAAAAGAGGCTTTGTAGGTGTGTAAATCATATAGTGGCTACCCTTCTGCAAGATGAATATAGTTGAAAGTCATTGACGTTGGTATTTAAAACATGAAAGTTAAAGTTACTTGAGAGAGTTCTCTTGGGTTTAATAGGAAGAAAATGGGAACAATCTTATGAGCGATATGATTCACAAAACCGCAAATGACCATCGAGGACTTGGAAAGATGAAACAGATAGAATCTAATTAGAATAGCACTATAGTATTTGCCTAAAAAGAAAGAGGAATAGTGATACATTGATGATCAACACTTCAGGCTCAATGTATGTGACCTTGTTCGACAAGAACTAGTATCTTGACAAATTCTAAATCCACCTACAATAATTTGGACATCAGTTACAAAAATCTTAATAGAATGATGAAGAACTATTGCACAAGCCAGATGAATGTTTCACCTTTATCAAGCTCCCAAACTGCAATTCTTTTTCCTGGGCGACTTTCAGAGTCTTCATAATAAATTATGTACTTGACTCTATCAGATCTTGTCATGTTGGGAACTATATCCAATTCAAGGTCGTGCACTTGGACATCTGAATTCTAAACCATTGTGTTTTGCTGCATGTTGACAGTCAATAATGTTTATTCTCCAAGATATCACATTAATCATTATGAACAAGCACAAACAACAAATGCTAATAAATAAGATTGTGAAACAATTCTAGGAAACTCAACAAATGCTTCACTCCAGTAGCCATTGCTGATTTGCAATAGGCCATCATCAAACTCATTTATACTGATCAAACCTATAATTACATCAATCAAATTCACTTTACACTGAGAGACCTTATGCCAATCACATACATATACATATACATCAATCAGATTTGAATGCATAATCTTCATAAATATCCTAATTGAATGCAGATTTGGACAATTTCTACCTACATCTGATTGAAAACACTGAAAAAATAGCATAATACATTGGGGAAATAGAATTCAGAGCTGAATTGACGAAGTATACATGAAATTTATCTGAAAATTACCATGAAGTTTCAGACCTTTTTTCGTTCAGTAGTCAATCGAGTCGGAGAAAACACAATTCACACCTCCGAAATCAGCTGAGAACTTACACAGAAAACAAACAATCATCATAAACTGAATTATCGAAGAGGAACGATCTATGTGTTGTGAAATTGATCGATCGATCGATCGATCGCCATTGAAGAGAAAAAACTCGAGCTCGTTATTGTTTCGGAGTGAATTGTGACCTAATATTATTCAGCAGAAGATAAATGAAGAGTAATTTGCGAAACGGTCCAAAGGTTTTTGCTAATTGCATATATGGCACCGAAATTCATCTTTTACATCTTATATAGTACGGTTTGAAACCGTGGTATATAGCACCTAAACCGTGGTATATGTGAGTATATAGCACACTTTTTAAGCGTGGTAAAAGAAAGTGTTCCATAAAGCCAAAATTGTTGTAGTGTGATCACCAAAAAACGGATTCTTGATTGCCAAAAGAAAAAAGGAATTCCTGTTACTTTCGACTTCTAATTGTTATGTCTTCAGTGTTTTCAGCACATTATTTTTCTATTTTAATATTAAGCTAACTGGTCTCACAATTAAAAAGATGAGATGGAGGGTATTTGGAGTATATTCTTTACATGTAAAAAGGATATAGAGAGTTTTTTTTTTCAGAAGTAGTCAATATGCATTTCACTGTTGAAAATACAAAATGTCAAAAGGGAAGCACAGCTAGCCCTTCAGAATTACAAGATACATCATGAGCTAATTGATGAGCTATGGTGTTTCCTGTTCTACGAATGAAACTCAAATGCAAACTATGAAACATATGTGTCTTTCTTCTAATCTCATCCACCCATGGCCCTGTAGTAGATAAACAATCATTGGAGGACTTGAGACTTGCAATGGCATTAGCACAATCACTTTGAATAATTACATGTTGCCAGCCGAATTGGATTGCCATCTCCACGCCATGCATTACTGCAACCATCTCCGCGACTTCGGCCTGTTTAATACCAGGTTGTAGTCTACGCCACCATGCCAGCACTTGCCCGTGATGATCTCTTGCTACGATGCCAAGACCTGCAGCATGTTGTGACGCATCCGCATCAACGTTGATTTTTATTGTCCCAACTGTTGGAGGCTCCCAAACATGCGGTAAGTCTGGTTTCGGCAAAACACAATACTCCTTTTGCGCTTGCTCAAACCTGGTGATATATTGTTCACAGAAACAGAATGAATCCAGTGGATCTTGGGCAGCCTGTCCATGTACAACAAGATTTTACCATATTGACCAACAACACACAACAAAGAGACCCAATTCTGTCGTCGTACGCCGCTGCTGGAAATCATGAAACCATGCTTGAAATGAAGAACTATCAGAGTATATGATGCTGGATGGAAAATTCGACACAGCCCAGAACACTCGTGCATACTGACAGTCCCGTAAAACATGCAGCAAAGAATCATTCCCTGCTTTACATGCGGCACAAATCTCATCAATAATCACATTACGTTTAATCAAATTATCAACCGTAGGCAAAGAGTTACGAACAGCACGCCAAACAAACAATTTCACTTTATTAGGGACCTGTAGAGACCAAATACTATTCCACATTCCAGTAGGCGGAGTAGCTCTACTTGTAGAGGACTGACTACGACTGCACTTCTTAAGGTTTCTTGCTTTATGGTAGGCTGACCGAATCGAGTAAAATCCTCGCTTTTCAAAGTGCCAAATCAATCTATCCTGAGTATTAGTGTTTCCCAGCGACATATTAGTTATAGCAGCAACATCATCCTTAGAAAATAGAGTATTAAGCATATGTAGATTCCATTGCCCACTATCTGCGTCAATAAGGTTAGACACAGTAATCGGACCTAGCTCATACAAATAAGGGGTGAAGGGTGTAAAGCAGGCATCACGTGCAATCCAAGGATCCCCCCAAATCTGAATCTGTTGCCCATTCCCGACACGCCACCTTAATCCACTTTTAATTAGTGGGAGAGCACTACACAGGCTCTTCCAAGTAAAGGAGGAGTCTGGTTTGGGTTTGGTTTCTAGCAAAGTGGTATTGGGAAAGTATTTTGCTTTAAGGATACGGCTAAGCAGGGAATCAGGGAATAAAATCATGCGCCACAACTGCTTACCCAACATAGCTTGGTTAAAGGACGACAAGTCCCTAAACCCCTTCCCACCATCACGTTTACTATCACACAGTGTATTTCAAGCAACCCAATGAATTTTCTTTTCCCCTTTATCACCCCACCAAAATTCAGAAATCATGAATTCTATCTCATGGAGAAGAACTCAGGTAACTTAAAACAATTCATCACATAAGTTGGAATAGATTGAAGGACAGCTTTAATGAGAATTTCCTGTCCTACTCTAGATAGACTCAGACAACTTTTAAAGAAACGAAAACAATGAAAAGACCAGAAAGCCCCGCGTCATCCTCACCCAATCCCCTCCCACTTTAACTGGAATTAATTTCTGTTTTTTGTGTGTAATAATCCACTCTGGTATTTGTCATGGCCACAACAACTAACACAGTCTTGAAAGCACCGTCGCCGTTTCTTCCTCACGCAGCTGGTGGTTCCTCCTCCTCCTCAAACCACCTCCATTATCGACGCATAACACCCAGGAGACTGTCACCAATTCGGTGTCGTTCGCACCACTCCAGCTATATTACCACTACTCTCAAATTGCCCACCCGGTCGCTTCACAAATTCCTTGCCTTTGCTTCCGATGTCGAAAATATGGACCCTCAGACAGAAACCCAACAAAAGGAGGAAGATACCCAAACCGAAATGGGGGTAATTTGTCTCTTTGTATTTTGTGTAAAAATCTGATATATTTTTTCCTTTTCCGATACATATGATGCGATGATATAGTAGCCCCTGTTTCAGAATTAATCAATTACATTCTCTGTTTGTATCTGCTGTAAAAAACTGATCTTTTTTTTTTTTGTTTCCCTTTGAATTGAGCTTTGCTTATGATGCTATGCTATACAACTTGAGATTTTTTATCCTAATTTCAGTGTTTGTTCAGTTCAGTCCATTCTATTCAGTTAAGATAAGTTAATTAAGTTCAGTCCAGGTGTGCGTAGTTGAAATTTATACTTGAATTAAGTTTGGTCCAGTTGCCATTGAACATAGACTTAATCAATTGTCTGTCTGTATTTGCTGTAAAAACTTGATCCTTGTTGTTGCTCTTTGAATTGAGCTTTGCTTATGATGATATAGCTTCTCTTTAGAATTGTATTGTTTCTAGTGTTTGATACTTGGAGCATAAGCATTGACACTTTACTGTGATTCTTCCAGTGACTAGACTCGAACACATCGAGCCTTTAGGCCTTAACTTTACTAGACTAGATGTTGAAAGATGAAGAATTCTCGTGGTTTTGCTAGGACGATGATGTTTGTTGTTACTGATGCTATTTGGAAGTTTCTTTGTAGGATGATCTTATGAAGATTAACTAACATTATCGCCTAGAGTATTTTAAGGTTCCATGGAGTGATAAGTTTAAACTGCTTGAGAAAGTAGAGTGCAGAGTGGAGACTCACTGCCCCGCAAGACATAGCTTTGGTTTTTTATTACTTGGCATTTGGAAGTTTCATAACAGTGATGACATAGATGTTGAAACAGGCTCCTTTGCTAGTTTCTATGAAGTTTCGAACGGCAACCTCATTTTATACCTTATTTGTTTGAAATGTTACAGTTTTGGAACTGAAGTACAGTCTGAAGTCAATGTTGGATAAGGTAGAAAGTAATAAGAATATTTTGGTTTCTTAGGTGTTTGAAAATTTCACATGACATCTGAATGTCAGAATGTGGTAGATCATGTGCGACAAGATATAAAGTGGTATCCTTAAATTCCTTGATTGGCATGATATGTAAAGCACATAAATCATTATACTGTTGTTTTATACTGTTTTGATCCCATATTCTCTGAACTGTGATGTTTATGATTCTATGAGTTCATTTCCTTGTTTTCTTCGTTTGTGCATTGGATTGATGCTAGCAGCTCTAGTATAAAATACAGTTAACTAAGAAATATCTATATGCTGCTGCAATTGTCTGTGTAATGGCAAAAGTTGTGCTAGTAATTAAAATCGATAATTTATTTGTATCAACAGGGAAATACCGATAATTCTGTTGTTGATTCTATGAATGAATCTGGTGATGCTGTTGTAATTGAATCTACATCTGGTGTTGTTAATTCTCTGAATGCAAATGATGATGCTGTAGTAGTGGAATCTACATCTGGTGTTGTTGATTCTCTGAATGCAAATGATGATGCTGTTGTAGTGGAATCAACATCTGGTGCTGTTGATTCTCTGAATGCAAGTGATGATACTGTTGTAGCAGAATCTACACCTGGTGTTCTTGGTTCTTTACGTTTATATAGAGAAGCTTTATCAAACAATGATGATGCAAAACTTGCTGAGGCAGAATTATTCTTTAAAACCATGGAAGCTGAGAAAATTGATCTTGAGAACAAATTAGCGGCTCTATTATACGAATTATCAAACGAGAAGGCCCGACTTCTCAGAACTAGCGTTGAATTTGACACTTTCCGCAAAAGAACAGAGAACGAACGACTATCCTTGGTAAAAAATGCAAAAGAAGCAGTATTAGAAGTTTTATTACCTTTTATGGATGATTTTGAGAGAGCTAAAGCACAGATGAAAGTGGAAAATGAAGGAGAGGAGAAGGTCAATAACAGTTATCAGAGCATATACAAGCAGTTTGCCGAGATTCTGGGGTCCCTTCAAGCTGTCCCAGTGGAGGAGGAAAAAATGGATAAACCATCTGATCCTAAGGTTGGTTCTTATCTTTTGTTGTCAATCCGTTAAATGGTGCTACTTTAAGAACGCTGAAACTTTCCCATGTCATAGTATATTGCATGAGTTCTTTCTTCAGCACAATGTCACACGAATGATTGCTCGGATTGTCATTTTCCTTTAAATACTAGATCTCTTCAATCATGAAGTTTCTCTATCTACAAATCAATATAATTATTTGCATAAAATCTGATCATTGGTTTAATATGCAGGTAAGCTCTCAAGCTGGGTCAAGATTCACTCGTGTCATAGATGACTTCCGTCAAAAGCTGAATGGAGTTTATTCCGGCTTTACGAAGAACTGGATACGCAAGTAACTCCGAGACTCAAATCAATGGTTTAAGCTCGGTGAGTTATCTGAGTCAAGACACATCTTTTATAGTTAAAAGAGTACATATCTTGTATATGCAATCCTGGTAATCAGTTTTCTGGAAAAATAGCCTCTATTAGGCAGGGTTGCAAATCTGGTCAACTGGAGGATCATGAGAGCAGAAGGACAGGAGTACAGGATGAATTTGGGGAAGCAGTTAAACTTATACCTGCTGACTAGTTGATCAATGTAAAGGCAATTCTGTTTTGTACAAGAAACACAATGTATTTGAGTTTCTCATTTTGTAGGGAGTAGATTTATGGGCTATGCTGGATTTCTCTATTCTTACAAGCTGTGCAGGGAGTAATCTGGCAGTCCTAAACTGTATTATTGTGCGAATTTCGAACAAACTAGTAATATTTTTGTAGCTGAGCTGCTGATGTAAAAGAGGATTCATTCACAAGTGTAATTAGTCCACTGACAAGAAATAATTTGACATGTTACTCAATCAATCTGTTTGGTGTATGTGTGAGTTGTGGATTAATTAATGTAAGTTGTTTTCTGTTGCCAAAGTGTGATACATATCGATAATCGTTTAAACATGTTGCTATATGAACTCAATCGAGAGTCAACACTTGTTTTTGAGGGGAGAATCCAGCAAAGATGTGTGCTTCATCACTAGTTTCTAAGTGCCCGAATTTGTATAGAGGACGAATTCGATAAAGAACTGGAAGGTGTTGCAAAACAAATTGCATCTATTTGTAGTATATATGAGAGCCACATTGTTATATTTAGTTGATTTGTTTTTGTTGAGATGTAGACACTGGGGATTCTTGTTTGGTCGGCTTACAAAGCTACAAATGACTGAGTTATAAAGAAAACTCTACTCCAAATACAAGGTGTAAACAATGCTTCAAGAGAAGACCACATGTTCCAATGTTGTCTAGTTGAGAAACCAATGTGTAGCATTGACAATGTTGATGAATTGTGAATTGAACCCCTACAAGTAGTATTCAGTTTCTTCCTGTCTTTCCTCTTATATCCTCCTTACGGCTTTTTTTGTAAGTTTGCGTTGTGCGCTTCTTACATAAGTTCAAGATATTCTATTTCTGTGATTCATCCCTACATTATATATAGAACATATGACTTATACTGTAGTCCCTTACACTTGTGTTTTGCAGAAAACCAGAGGTCTGTAAATGGAAGGGGACCTTAACGGGAAGTTGTTACAAAGAGGAAAAGTTGAAAGTAATGAGGAAGACAGTCTAAGAACTAAGGTATGGGAGGAGAACAAGAAAATGTGGGTGATAGCAGGTCCTGCTATTTTCACTAGATTCTCGACTTTTGGAATAAGTGTTATTAGCCAGGCATTTGTTGGCCAGCTTGGTGCTACGGAGCTTGCTGCTTTTGCGTTGGTTCTGACTCTCTTGACAAGATTTGCAAATGGATTGCTGGTAAATTTCCTTCCAATTTGTTGATCATTAGTGCTTTTGAACTACTTATTTAAAGTAATCTGCAGTCTCTTCGGTCTGAAGTACTTATGGGATATTTTGATTGTGTTTAGATTGATATGGATTCTAATATCACTTGAATGATTCGTATATACAGTTGGGTGTTGCAAGCGGACTAGAAACACTCTGTGGCCAAGCCTATGGTGCAAAGCAGTATCACATGCTAGGAATATATCTCCAAAGATCATGGATCGTTTTGATTGTGACCTCATTGTTTCTAGTACCCGTATATGTATTTGCAGCTCCGATTTTGAAGGCTTTAGGCCAGGAAGAAGGTATCGCAGACGAGGCAGGAACAATAGCTCACTGGTTCATTCCTGTGATATTCTCCTTCGTTGTTTCATTCAGCTGCCAAATGTACCTACAAGCACAGAGCAAGAACATGATTATCACATACTTGGCAGCATTTTCACTAGGGATCCATATTCTTTTATCATGGCTGTTGACAGTGAAGTACGAATTTGGTGTACCTGGTGCTATGGTATCTACGATAGTGGCATTCTGGTTACCAGATGCTGGTCAACTGATATATGTTATCTGGGGAGGATGTCATGAGACATGGAAAGGTTTTACAATGTTAGCTTTTAAAGATCTCTGGCCCGTAGTCAAGCTTTCTTTATCATCCGGTGCAATGTTATGGTGAGTCTCATTTTACTGTATCTATGCCAATGAATCCCTTCAAACCTTCTTCTGGAACAAACAACTTTTATCCCAAATTCCCAATGAATCGACGCTGTTGTAAGTTCTTGTATGTTAACAGTTACTTGATTTTCTGTGGTGACAGTTTAGAAGTGTGGTACAATGCCATATTGATTCTGTTGACTGGAAACTTAACAAATGCGAAAGTCGAAATTGATGCTCTTTCTATATGGTGCTTACAATATTCTCAATTTCATTTATTTTCCGCTTTTTTGTTCTTCTGTACATTAGTCATACTTGAGGCACATTCTTCTTGCAGCCTTAACATCAGTGGTTGGGAAATGATGATATCTCTTGGTTTCTTAGCTGCAGCCAGGTACTATAATACAGTTCATTTGTTTTTAGGCCACAAAAAGTTGTATATATACTATAACTTACTCGATTTAAATTTATGAGGTTCCTTTCTCACCTTGTAGCGTTCGAGTATCTAATGAGCTTGGGAAAGGAGACTCCAAAGCAGCAAAATTTTCGATTCTTGTAATAACACTCGTCTCACTTGGCATTGGATTCGTGCTCTTTGTATTCTTCCTGTTCTTTCGCGAGCGCCTAGCTTATGTATTCACAAAAGATGAAGACGTGGCAGCCAAAGTTGCTCACTTGTCACCTCTACTGGCCTTTTCCATACTTCTGAACAGCATTCAACCAGTTCTTTCTGGTAATTACTGCATTTCATTTTGCAGCGAAGGAAAATTGTTACTACTGCAGCACTACTAATACGATCTTAACACAAGCAATGTAACATGTTTTGCCTGAAGGTGTGGCGATCGGGGCTGGATGGCAGAGTGTAGTAGTGTATGTGAACATAGGTTGCTATTACTTGATAGGAATTCCTTTTGGAATTGTTCTTGGTTATGTCAGTAAATTACAAGTTGAGGTGAGTTTTACACATCATTATACTGTCGTTTCACTTCTAGTTTTCGAGTCGAATTAGTCTTTTAACTGACACGATGAGGTATACAGGGTGTTTGGATTGGAATGCTTATTGGAACACTCATCCAGACAATAATCCTGATTGCTATAACTTACAGAACTGATTGGGATAAACAGGTAAACGATCGATTATCATTTAGACTTGATATTCTTGATAAGCTTCAGAACTCAGATTAAGTTTCTGAGGACCTTATTTAAGATGACTTGTTGCCATTTGAATTACCAACAAGAATTCTTCTTATGCTCTGATTCTATCTTCAGGTGCTCATTGCCCAAAACCGAGTTAACAAATGGTTCGTGGAAGCTGAACCCGATGACAATTCAGAAGAAGCTGCAGCTTGATCGGCATATTTCCATTAAACTTTGTTATTGTAGTGTCGTATGATGAGAGATTTTAGTTGTTAAACTGAAAGAAAGACATAAAATTATTTGGTTCTTATAACATGTATAGAGAATCAGTTCACAATTTCACATATAGAAACTGTTTTATACAGAATGAATTATGAGACATGAATATAATTTCATGGGTGATACAAACTAGTTCTCCCCTTATTTTACCATAATCAGGAGTACTTCTCAAATAAATTATTTGGATTTAACAACATACCAACGCTTCGCCTTCTCCCTTAGCACCAAACCATATGCCACAGTTTGCTCATAACGCACAACTTTCATATCAGACCGGATCATGGATTTTGGTCCAGTGTGAAATTTGGGGCAGTTTCCTGCTTTTGTTGGAACATCAAAGTAAGCATGGCATTTAGCCTTAGGACTGAAAGCTATGAGATTTGAACCAGAGACGGTAATATTGAAGAATCCAGCAGAGTTAGTAGTGCTATGGCCTACTGTAACGGAATTGGTGCTGTCAATAGAGCAATTCAGCTTCACATCCAACCCGGCAGCTCTTTTCCCGGGCTTGTTTCCAGTGGATGAGCAATATACATTGCCGTAAGCGCTTATGCCTGCTCGGTTGGAGATTGGTTTAGCTGGGGCTGGCGCGGGGCTTGAGCTCACTATAGGGGGCTTGACAGGGACCTGCACCGGGCTTGGGCGTGGGCTCACTGACGGGGACTCGACCGGGGTCTGTGTGGGACTTGGGCTCACTGGAGTGGACACAACAGGGGCTTGTGCTGGGCTCGAGCTCACTGGAGTCGAAACAACAGGGACTTGTGCTGGGCTCGAGCTCACTGGAGTGGACTCAACAGGGGCTTGTGCTGGGCTCGAGCTCACTGGAGTGGACTCTACAGGGGCTTGTGTGGGGCTCGAGGTCACCGGAGTTAGCTCAACAGGGGCTTGTGCTGGGCTCGAACTCACCACAGGGGATTGGGCGGGAGCTTGCGACGGGCTCTCTGCCTGATGAATGAAGATTTCAATGTAAACTATCATTCATTATTTTCATGTAGTGTAATCAATCTATAATCTTCGAATAATAATGAACTTAGCAGCTTACCTCTAGCTTGACCCAGTTTTTCACTCTTTGTTTTTCAACCAGACCGTAGTTGGCTGTATTCTGGGTGCCCTCGGAATTAAGGAAAGACCATATGTGGGCGTAACTCGACGAGTAAAAATCAGGGCAATTTCCATTCGCTGTCGGAACATCAAAGAATACATAGCATGCGGTATAAGGATCCGCACTTTCCAGATCAGCACCAGAGAGAGTTATGTTGAAGTATCCACTGGAGTCTGTGGTGCTATGTCCAAATGTGTAGAAGTTGTCACCATCGATATAACAATTCAGATTGACAACAACATTGGCAACTCCTCCACCGGGATAGTTCCCGCTTGGGGAGCAATATACATTGCCGTAAGCGCTCATACCCATCCGGTTCGAGGGATAGTCCTGCGCCAGGACGAGGGTGCATGCCGAATAAAGGATGAGGAAGAGGAAGGAAAGGGATAGGATAAGGGTACTATTAGAAGCCATTATGAATTAGTTGCTGTTTGAAAGAAAATAATGGCACTTACTTATAGATGATTTGTATCATACTATATGTGTTCTTTGCTTTATTGTTGATTGTGTTGTGATATACGTAAGTGATAGTTCTAGTATGCTTTAAAACAGAGCTTAATCAATCAAGGTTAAGTCAAATGCTTGAAATATACAGGATGCAATTAATCAAGTACCTTAACAAACAACCAAAGTTTGCAATATAAATTCTTGAAACTTGAAATAATATGAATATATAACGGTTCAGACATGCAACTTGCAAGTTTTAGTATATGTCATGTTGAACTAGTCGTACCTTTAGTTCCAAGAAAAGTAATATGAATGCTGTTTTATGGAGTCGGAAGATATCTTCAGAAGTGTATGAATTGCAGCCATGTTGCTGGCGAGAAAAGGATTCTGATTTCGGAACATAAGGTAATGCACGGAAAACATCTAACTCTAGAAAACCGCTATCTCATTTACTTTATTGAAACTACGCGTCACTTGCGGCCGAGCCCCGATCATTTGATACGGCAATTATTCCTGAATGAGTTCGGATGATATCCTGATCTCACAAACCAATACATGACAACATTTTGTTCTAAATTGTAGGCGCACCGAATTTTGTTTATAGTGTATCACATATCTTGAAATTGCTCCAAACTAAGCATACTTAATGCCAATTGCCACCACCAATTACACCGCCACTTCAAACATATCGGTGCCACCATCATACGTCCCCACAACAAATTAGGCTTTTGGCGACGGTTGTTATCCCGTGACCAACGAAGAAAACCGTCGCGAATGATAATGGCAACGGAGGACGATCATCGCAATAAGAGCCATCGGACACCCATTGCAAAAGAGTCGTCAAGAAAGACCACACTGATTTTGCGTTAGAAGAGAATTGCAGTACTTTTCTATTAATCGAATTTACTTCTTCTTCCGACCCCCTTTTCCCCATTTCACCGCGTATCACTCCGTCAGTCCGTGCGGCTGTGGAGAAGCGCGACAGAGACGAGAAGTAAAACCGCGGCGAGTAGGGCGCAGATGTGGGCGCCGCCGTGTACGGAGCTGCTGGAGCATTTCTGTGACACTGACTGACACTTGAGTTTCAGCCCACTCCTCGGAGATCATCCGTCTCGCCATCATCCGATCTCGGAGATCATCCGTCTCGTCATCATCCGATCTGATTAGAACCTTGACCTCACCAACTTTATCTCCCTTCCGCCATGGGCTCCAGTTGCGAAACCCCCGCTTCTTTATCTCCCTTCCGCCATGGGCTCACCTCACCAACTGAGCAGCTCTAGCCCTCCTCAAACGTTCGACTTTCATTTCATTACCTCTCTCTCTCTCTCTCTCTCTCTCTCTCTCT
>JAYMSL010002669.1:0-13818 GCA_036897195.1 Plantago coronopus | reverse complement strand
TGATCCGACTCGACCGGGAAAGCTTGTGAACCATGCCTTGGATAATTATCTTCAATATTGGCATGTTTTATGCCGAAATATGCTCTAAATCCATTGAAACCACAAACTCGCCCAAAAACACGACGTAATCTGAAAATATACAAAAAACGATACAAAACAAGACTAGAATGGGGACAAACCCGCGTTAATGTTAGCGAAAAAGAGTGGTAAAAACGGGTATAAAATGTTGTCATCACCCGACCTCCTTGCTGCTAGAGTTGTGCCGCTTCTTCCAAATCTCTTCCGATTTTGGATCTCATCCAATGTTGATACTCGTCCTTCTAACACTAACTGTGTCCTACATGGAAGTCCCTTCCACTTCGATTTGGTCGCTGGTACTGTCAGATTTCGTCCACTCGCTTGCTTCGATCTTCGTCTTCGAATCTCCAGATTCGCGGCTGCTGATATTCTGTCAGAGTTTGGCCTTTCTCGTCACATATCACCAATATGCAAATCATTGCACAAGGATGAACTGCTCTGATACCAGATGATGGAACACGAGATTTCCCGAATCTCGAATTTCATTGATACCCTACTCTAGATCAGATAATCGACCAAACACTAGCAACATGACACACTTCATCCACTAGCAGACTACAAGTTGGGTATAAACAAATAGAGTAACACCTACAGATCAACAAGAGATCACTCAGACTAACCTGTTGATGGATCCTGATGCTCTAGATCACCAGCCATCCGTATGTAGGTTGTTTACGTAACGATCCTGGAGCGCCTATTCCTCCAGTTGACACCGTGGCACCGTTAGGTACTCTTGTCAGGCGTTTTGCGGTGCGAGAGAGGCCACCCGGTGCGAGAAGGGTTCGAATCATCCATAATGGGCGATGGTGTAGAACGGGAAGGGGACGAAAAAGGAAACTTCATCTCATCAAAGATAATGTGTCTTGAAATTATCATTTTGCGAGAAGATAAATCATAACACTTATAACCATGATGATTCGAGGGAAAACCCAAGAAAACACAAGGCAAAGATCGAGGTTGTAACTTGTGGATAGTAGTAGAAGGGAGAAGAGGATGGCAAAGACAACCGAAAATCCGAAGATGGTCATATGATGGCTGCCGATTATAAAGAATTTGGGCAGGAGAAGTATTGGCCAGAAGTGGTGATGGCAAAATATTAAGGAGGTATGATCTCATAGTAAGCGCATGGTGCCAGAAGTGAAGGGGAACCGAGGCATGCGCTAAGAGTGTACGAAGAATATTATTAATCGAGCGAATCTTACGTTTTGCCTTTCCATTCTGACAAGATGTGCGTGGACATGAAAATCAAAAATCAATCCCCTGAGAGATGCAAAAGTTGCGGAAGTGGGAGTTATCATATTCCCCACTGTTATTACATTGCAATGTCTTAATAGGCTGACCAAATTGTGTAAGTATATGTGTGTGAAAACGTACAAAAGTAGAGAATACATCAGATTTCTTGGGCAATGGAAAACCCCATAAATAATTGAAATAATCATCCAAAAAAAAAGAACATAAAAACGATGAGCTAATGAACTCTAGACAGTAGATGTCCATACATCACTATGAATAATATCAAAATGACATAAAGTATTTGAACTAGACGGACGGAAAGGTAACATTATGTGTTTACAAAAAATACAGGACTGACACGATGTAAAATTGGAAAATCTATCAAAAGAAATTTGCTGACTTCGATGAAGAGACTCCAAAATAACTTTGCCAGGATGACTCAAACGACCATGTCAAACCGGGAAGAAAAGAGAAGTAAAAGAGCGAGGTGACAAGGAGGGGGAGCCGGTAGAAGTAAACGGGTATAAGGACCACGTACTATTACATCTCATTAGTGTCGTCCCCGTCGGAAAATCCTTCACAGAAAACCCATAAGGATATCTGTGGTAAAATGGCGCACAGAAATCAGATTTTTAATGAGTTTAGGAGCATGCAAAACATTCGAAAGGGATAGGGGAGCATGCGAAGAGGGTGGGAGAGGGTAGGGGAGTATGACCGTAACCTAAAATTGGAATCGACTGGCCATTACCGACAATAATATTATGATTTTGATTACTCAAATTAAAATAAGACGAGAGATTACCTTGAGACGATGTCATTTGAGAAATTGCATCGGTGTCCGTATACCATTGTTGATCCGGCGGAGTCATTGTCAAGGTATGCATGGCCGAATCAATATTTGTATAAGTGAAAGAGCCTGAAGGGTTACTGTTGGCAGTATACGCCTGTTGAATAGGCTCGGAACCCAATATACCTGAGCTGCGGGGCTACGGCGGCTGCTGCTTTCTTCCAAGCAGTAGTCGGATATGGCAGGAGGTGGAGCCGCAACACCATACATGGGTTGTGGAACCCATTGCCAATGTCCAGGAGGACTCGTCTGCCAAGGCGCATTCGGGTGCTGCTGCTGAGCCGCGCTGTGTCGTCAACCACGCGCGTTTGGCCCGCGCCCAGCACTCCCACACCCTCTGCCGCGCGCTTGCTGCTGGGACCTACCCTGGGGAGCGGGCCTTCGGCAGCTTCAACTGGGGTTGTCGCAACCATGACGAAACCCGACATATGATGTGCCATGGCCGATAACTCACGTTCTTCAAGACATAAAGACGATCGTGCCTCAGAAAAAGACGGTAGGGGTGTCTTATGACGGATTTGTGTACCCATTGCTTTATAGGCGTCAGACAGACTGGAGACAAGCTGGAGGACTAAGCGTCCATTCGTAACAGGAGCGCCATTGTTCTTAAGCTGATCCGCCAAGTTTTTAAGTCGTTGACAATATGCAGAGGCGTTCGGAAAATCCTCCATACGGGTTGCGGTGAAATCCTGTTCAAAATTAACCGCACGAGATGTTTGATGATCCTGGAAAATATTCTTAAGGCGATTCCAGGCTTCCATGGCCTAGCATCAGTTTCAATAAATGGTATTGATCAGGTCCAGATAAATAGTGGAATAATGACCCACAGTAAAACAATAGCATCCAATGTATACCATTCCTCATCATGTTCGACTGTGGGAGGAGAAGATGTGGAGTCGGTAGGGGAGGATGAGTCAGAGGCTTTTTCTAGAGCTGGGGGGATAATATGGTCGAGGACCTTATGAGAACGGGCATGTATTTTAAAGAGCTCTGCCCATGTTCCATACATCGAATTTTCCATCTCGAGAGTAACCGGAATATTATTCTTGATGTTGGATACGGCAAGGGCAGGGTGGAGCGAATGCTTGGCAGAAGATGGCGTCTGCATCTAGGAGGCAACTGATGAAGATTGGTTCTGGGAGGCAGAATCCGGCATGGTAATAGGTGGGCGAATATATGCGGAAAAAATAGGAGAAGAAGGAGAATGAGAACAAAGGGTTGAAGAAGCGGAATGTCCAACCTAACTTGATACCATGAAAGAATGCTTTCCGTGAAGATCCCGTTTATTGATTCAACTATATATAATAATAATACAAGAGTCCTATCACCAAACGTATTCTAACAAGACAAGAGTATGAATAATCTATATACACCAAATCTAATTATACTTCTATTACTACTATAAGTATAACCTAACAAAGTTTGAAATTTTGTGTATAATATCCCTTAAAGTTTTAATTTTTTTGTAATTTTTGTTCGAGGCAGTCTTGAAAAAAAAGTTATTGCCTATACACCGGAAAAAAAAAACTTTTGAAAACACACATACACAAGCTGCAGGCAATATACTAGAATTAAACAAAATTTTCATATGTTACAATAAAAAGCTGACTATCTAAGAATTTGGCTTTTTGATGAAAATATATTCAAATTCATTAGCAGAGTCATGAATATAAGTAAGGGGTAGAGAATTGATATTTCAAGATTATGAGTGTCATAAAATTCTAAATATTTTGAATATTCAGTGATAAAATATGTAGATTTTAGAATTATTCGGGAAGTAACCTCCTCCTACCACCACCTTTGTATTTGCCCCTAACTTACACTCGAGTGAAATTTAAAGGCAAAGAGTTGATTTGTCAATGTCCTTGAGTTATGGTTTCAAATATTATTAATCAAAACTTTTTAAAACTGAACTGAACCGCAACAATGAAGAATGGAGTCCTTAAACATTTAAAACATACCATCTAAAATAAAACTAAGGCAACATAGCACTTTCCCCCTAACGTATATATATGTGAACTTTCCCACCTAAAGTTTTAAGTATCTTGTACTTTCCCACCCGAGGTTTTAAGTATCGTGCGATATATACTTCCTCAAATTTTCAGTTATGTGCACTAAACTCCTTAAAGTTTCAAATCATGTCAGTTTTTAGTATTTTCAGTTCAATTTTCCTCAATTCTGTCAATTTTTGGTATTATGTTGAATCAACGAATCATGATATTTATTGTTCTTATTGCAATCACGTACGCACCTATTGCATCCACGTACGCTGCATCAAAGGATTGTGTCCTAACTCTAGGGACATGGATGGTGTGGTATAATGTGGTTACATTAATACGAAGCTAAGGTGGAGAATTGTGAAACCGGCTAGCTTAATATTAAAAGGAAGTAATTAATCAAACATGGTGTGCTGAAAATACTAAACAAAGAATACATTTAGAAGTCGAATTTAGTTTCGGGTGGTACGGGAGTAAGTAGTAGATTTAGTGAGTGTTTGACATTGCTTTTCAGAATTGCTTTTAACCTGATTTTGCTTAAAGTGGTATAGAATTGCTTTTGATAAAAAGTTGTGCGTGTTTGCTAATTAGGAAAAAAAAACAGTCTGGAGTGCTTTAAGCAGGAAAAAGCAAGTCTTAGCCTGCTTCTAAAAAGCAGCGGTTACCTGCTTTTTTTAGAGAAGCAGAAGCAGAAGTTGTGAAATAAAACATTACATTTCTGCTTTTTTTTTCCAGAAGCAGAGAAGTGATTTTCTTAAGTAATGACAAACACTACCTTAATTTGGGGGTGTAGCGATCTGCAGTATTAATTTGGGCAGCATATGAGGGTAGGTGACATTAGAATGCAGACATTAAGTGTATGAGTTAATAATGCCAACCGTTTTCACCAGGCCACACCTACGTACGGCATAATAATAACTCACTCACTCACCCACCCAAGCAGAACACAACACACCACAAACTACTGAGATATATAGATCATTTAGAAACAGTATCTTACTTATTACTTTACTAGACTAGACTTGACTAGACTAGACTAGATACATCAACTTATTAATTCAGTTATGTTGATGAAAGCACCTGCAGTTTTGTGGGCATGCAATATCAGGGAGAGACACCACGCGCTTGTTAATCTTCATCCTCGTCGTCGTCGGAGCGTGTCTCCGATCCCGTTTGGTTTATCTGCTGCAGGAGGCAGGTGGGCTCGAATAATGTGTGTGGCGGCAAAGGAGACCAAGAGCAAGGGAGAGGAGGAAGCAGCGAGGCTGCAGGCAGACGGGCTTCGGCTAGGCAGCTTGACTAAGGATGGTTTGTGTTATAAAGAGAAGTTCATAGTGAGGTGCCATGAAGTCGGTGCTAACAAAACTGCCACTATCGAAACCATTGCCAATCTCTTGCAGGTCTCTATAGTCTTATGTTATCTACCTAGCTCGCTCGCTCGCTCTTGTTTATTTTCTTTCGTTTACCAGTAACTCAGCACTATTAGCCCAGAGATTATTACGTTTAGTACCATATGTTTTACGCTTTACCACTTTTGCCCCAATGGAATAAGAAATAAAAGTTAATGGGTGTAAGAATTATCATTTCAAAGTTTTAGGGGCCGAATGACAAAATTTTGAAGAGTCATAAAGAAAAATATACTCTCTCAGTTCCATTAAAAACTTATTAAGGAGACTTTTTTCACGAACTTTAACCGCGAATTGCTCTAAAATTATACGACAAAAAAATATAGTAAAATTATGTTACAAAAGTGTGCATAATTATTTTCATAATATAATTTTACTATATTTTTTTATCGTATAATTTTAGAGAAATTCGCGGTCAAAGTTCGCGAAAAAAAGTCTCCTTAGGAAGTTTTTAATGGAACGGAGGGAGTAATAAATTTGAAAATTTAGGTCGGACCTCATATCTCCGATAATTTAATTGGCAACTTCTTATTTCAACGAGAGGTAGTTGCTCTCTAATTGTTCACTCCCTCCGTACTCAAAACACTAATTACCCATTAAGAGTTAGCACACAGTTTAATATAATAAAATGAATCAAAACGTTAATGGGGTAGATTAACTTTTTTTATGTGTGATGGTAAGTGTTATTAATATTAATGTAATAATAATATTTTTAATGTATGGGGTAAAAAAACTTGTAACAGTTAAAATTTTATGAGACGTAAAAAATGAGGAGAGTAAAGTTTGTGGGAGAGGGTGGACCGGATCCGATTCACGGTTCCACCGAAAAATTAAAACAAATGTAGTGGATAGGGTGGATCTCCTGGCCCGATAGAAAGTTCAAGTTCATATTCTTGTTACATACAGTGAGGTTACCCGCCGGTTTAACCATAAGACAAAGAAAGCTGGATACAAATTCTACAAGTATGCCTTAAAACTCGTTTATGGAAGAAGAAAAATCAGATTTTTTCTTATACTTCCAATTGTACCGCTTAAAAATTCTCATTTTGTCTTCTTTTTTTTTCTCAACCGCAGCTTTACATACATAATTCGTTATGTGGATGTTAGTTCCATTTATAAGAATAATTAGTACATGAAAATGTGTGAAATGAACAGGAGGTGGGATGCAATCACGCACAAAGTCTTGGATTCTCAACGGATGGGTTTTCTACGACACATAACATGAGAAAGTTGAACCTCATATGGGTCACTGCTCGAATGCACATTGAGATGTATATCTATCCTTCCTGGTATATATATATCAATCAACTCAAACATTAATTGCATTGCATACGGGAAATCACTTGTTTGTTTGCGGTATGAGTAGTATGTATTCTGATAGTGTAATGTACAACAGGGGGCATGTAATTGAGATAGAGACCTGGGCTCAAACAGACGGTAGGAACGGTATGAGACGCGACTGGATTATCAAGGATTCTGCTATTGGCACCATCATCGGAAGAGCCACAAGGTCATATCATCATTCAACTAATTGCTTTGCTTCATAATTAAATTACAGTTTTTTAATCTCTCTAGTTAGTTACTGACTCCTTTACAATTACACTTGTGTTGCTGCAGTAAATGGGTGATGATGAACCAACACACCAGGCGCCTCCAGAAAGTCACTGATGATGTCCGTCAAGAGATTCTACTTTACTGCCCAAAAACACTCAGGTACTTGCGTACGTAACCACTCAATTATTTTACCATGGAAATCAACTATTTAAAAATCAACTTTTCAACTTGAAGGTGGACTTTAACAAGTATTTCTACTGATGTAAACTCTCTCGTTCTTTCTTACTCTGCAAAGTTTCGATTTCAGCTGCCAATAATGATGATCGAATATTGAGCTGAACTCTATATACTTGAATTGCTAATCGTGTGTTAACTAAAACAGACTGGCGTTTCCTGAAGAGAATAATGCTAGCCTGAAGAAAATAGCCAAACTGGATGACCCTACTCAATGTTCCAGAACTGGACTTGTGGTATGATCAATTCTACTCTAGTAATGAATTTGCAGCAGTTACTTACACATTTGGTCATTAGCCTATGGCATACTAAACTTTCCGGGTTTGAAACAGCCAAGACGAGCTGATCTGGATATGAACCAGCATGTAAACAACGTCGCCTACATCGGATGGGTCTTGGAGGTTGATTTCTTTCTATCCTAATACTAATACTCCATTTACTACACAATACGTCCGCCCATCTTGCCTACCCACTAATCAACAAAATTGATTTTCTCGACAGAGTATTCCTCAGGAAACCATTGACAGCTACCAACTGGAGACAATTACTCTAGACTATAGGCGCGAATGCCAGCAGGATGATGTTGTCGATTCCCTTACATCTCCTGAACCACTCGTCACAGACACATCTGCAGAGCTCAAGGAAACAAATGGATATCACAGAACAGATGGGTGCCTTCAGTATCTACATCTGCTGAGACTAGCAAATGATGGTTCTGAAATAAACAGAGGTCGAACTAAGTGGCGACAGAAGACCAGCTCACAAATAGCTCTGGTTTCTTAAAGAGATGCAGCACCTTTGACAAAATTTATTCCGCTACTACTACTTCCAGTACTCTTCCGATTTCTAGGAGAAGATTGTGTAGACCCCCTCCCTGCAGAGTCTTCTGTAATGATAATTTCAAAAAAATCTCAAGAGACGGGACTAATGAAACAATCTTCTAAAACATTAAAAAAAACTACCAATTCAGGTCTAAATATTCCCTAAAAGGTTTCATTTTCTAAATGAAGTCAACAGATGTGAATATTCGCTTCTTGCTGATACAATAATAAATGTTACAGAAGATAGTAAATTACTATTGCAGTCAAGTTCTAAAGTACCACATCTTCAACTCTTTAAGCCCAAAACAAAACAAAAGCAATCTAACATAACCAGATCCTTGTGATGCATGGCTAATTGATCAACCCTGTACCATCGCTCGATAGTTTCCAAACACCACAGAAGTCAAAGTCATGCTGTTACAAAGGTGAGTATCAAGCATTAGCGACGCAAAGGTGCATATTGATTTCAAGATAATAAAATATGCAGTTTACAATTATTTCTATATGTATGGCTGCTGGATATGCCATATGTGAATGAGAGTGAAATGTGCAGAAGAATGAAGCACTTGCTAGGGCCACAAAAAATACAAGTACTAATCCATCTTAGTTATTTGCAGTGGCATAAAATCAATTGCTAGTGCAATATAAGATTTATGATTCCTGTTGCCAGGCCAAGGTTACGAGTCGATTGGATCATGAAATACAACAGAGATGCCAGCCATTTCATCATTTGCACTTAAAACAACTTTGAGCAGATTATAGATTTATGTAAATAAATTCCTGCTGCCTGGCCAAGGTTACGAGTAGTTAGGATTCATTAATACAACCGAGATGCCAACCATTTCGTCATTTTATGCCATTTGTACTCAGAACAACCTTGAGCAGGTCAAGAGTAGACTCTGAGGAAGTTCAAATACCTACATCTAGTACAATACAATCTATCCATGCTTGTGTGTGTGTCTTGTGCGTGCAGCAAAAAACAGGCATGTATGTATGCACAACAAGACCTACACAAAAATACAGGAAGGGAAGAGAGACTGTACCTCAGGATACTCTTGTTGCTGGGAGGTAAACCCTAATGAGGTCTTTTGCAGTCGTCTTCTTTCTACAGGTTGGGCACTTGCTCTGTGCAGCTATGGCAGCTTTGATGCATCCTTTGCAAAAGATGTGTCCACATTTCGTCGATGTCTCCTCAACTAGTGGACCCATGCAAACCGGACAGCTAAAAGTAGGCTCCTTCGGAGGTAGCGGGGGTCCAGGCGGCAATGCCACACACTCCGCGCTGCTTTTCTGAAATCAATAACAATTCTATAAGTCCAAAACAGAAACTTATCAAGCCAAGCGAAAAAGACAAGCCATCAAGAAAAGGATATTGTCAACATGATGGATATGGATATTTCATATCATAAAATCAGTTAAATAGCATTGAATTCCAGTCTACTAATTACCATACGTATGCTTCATAGTCAAACCAGTTTCACCCAAAAGACCAAGTTCACATTTTATAAACTAGTTCTGGAGGAATCTCCATGAAACAGATTCGGCCAATATGCTAAATATTTAAAAAATTAAAAATAAAGTTCTAGAAATGCAGCAGAACCAACTTATAGAACGACAAGCTACCAAGGAATCAAAGCAGCCAATCATGTAATTCAAACATAAATAAGTCAAATAATCATAGAAAAAATTGCTACTCCAGATGACAATTTTCTACATTATACGCCATGTATGATCACAAAGACAATGATAATCTACAAAAACAAATCCAATGCCACATGATAATGATCAATCAAATATAATAGATGCAACTTTAATCCGGTTTCACACTGATGAATAAAATGATATACTACATTTTTAATTTTTAATTCTCTCTGCATAAACTAAAAACATATCAATCCTCAAAGTGGGATATGCAAGTTTAAGGACATCATGGAAATGAAGCACCATATAAGGGCAGTAAATTAGTAAATTGTGTACGGCCAGCAAGTAAACAAGGTATTACCTTTGTATTGCTACTACCTTCCAGGTTTATATAAAGATCACAATTTATAATAGTTTGATTGGGAGAAATCCTTCGTCGCTTCGGGCGAGATGCTCTCTCTTCTGCAAGAAATATGAAGTATCAAAACGTAGAACAACAATATTTATCTACAAGTAGTCAACACGACATGACAATAATATAAATCTCTCTGGGTCAGAAATTCCAATCAGAACAACGTATCCACTGGTGTCAAAAAGAAAACAGTTGGATTCAGGGATTTCTTTAGATTTCACATAAACACAGCCTGAGTTCTTTTAGCCTCTATAAAAATATGATGTACTTTCACATTTTTCATCATCATTCCGTAAGTTTCAATTACCCAGCTTTCACACACATTTGCAGTCCTACTTCAAAATAAGTATCACATATATATTGTTATTAGAAAATTGATAACATTATGAATAGAAATCATATAAATATGAGATAGGATGGGTATGGAATTCTTTTGTTTGCTGATAGGGTGAATAATTACGTAAGTTCCGACTGAAAACAATTCCTTATGAAAGCCTTAGTGATGTATTCATACTTTATATACAACAGGAGACCATCAAATTACATGTTGTAGATAATAAGGTGGTATTTTATATTTCTGGGACGATTTTATCTATTACAAACAGGATATGGGTTTCATAAAATTGAATCATTGACAGTCATTTCTTCTTTCTTAGATACATGTCTAACTCACTTAAATTACACACAATTACCCATCAACATCAAATTAAAAGATGTCATTTTTACACATATTTATAACAATATTATGTACATATTCCCTCACATAACTTTTGTACACGGTTACACCTAGACCTAGTGTACACTATGATATACATTGTCTTTAGTAGTCACACTGTCAACCAAAACTATCCAAGTCATGCTTCACTTTTCAATAATCATAATGAAAACAATCTAATCAATTCTAGGAAAGAAAAACGAATCTGAACAGACGTCAAGCACCTTAATTACAAATTCCCAATTTCCCATTACTAATTCTTATCAATTTTGTCCTAATAAGCTGAACTCCTGTACACAAACATTGAATCAACAAAAAGATGGCCATCAACAGTGATAAGAGGTCTGATAAGCCAGGAAGCAGGAGAAAGACAGCAACCGATAAGAGTAAACATATATAACCAAGATTACCAGTTTCTACGTCAACCACGAGACGTCCTCGGTTCCTTCTTGGGTTATTTTTTGCCTTCAAACAGAAATAAAGAAATTAACTATACTGAGCAGTTAGCATATAATAAGACTTAGGTAAAAAGGAAAGAGATGTACTTCTGCAAATGCCCTTGGTGAAGAAATAATGACATCATCATCCAACGCATCGACATCAATAGGTGCAGGTATAGCAACTCCCTCTGGAACAGCTGGTACCTCCAAGGACCTATTTTGGACGGATGTCCCCTCCTGCCCCAGGCCATCACATGCAGGATCAGCATTCAGATCAAGGTTAAGGTTCGGCTTCCTACTCCTAGCCCTCAAAGTCCTCCTAGGAAAATCCGGACCGTTCATGATGTAAAGCAGTTCAATTGATCAAATTTTCCCTGACAAACAGATATATATCCATGATATATCAGTTTACAGCATAATCATATGCCCAGGAACGTTTGCCTATGTAGTTCATTATGAAGTAATGAAAGTATAACACCAAAAATGGGCACATTAACTTGTAGCCAAAAGGAACCAAAATGCTAAGTAGTTAGTCATTACATTCATCCTATACAACTATGGTTGATGCATGCTCACAAGTCCAAAAATCGTGTAACATTCCAGTGGATGAGCTAAAAATCAACTAATTGATTCAGTTCTAAGTTCTAACATGACCTGATCATAGCACTAAGCAGGTTGTCCCGCATAATATAAACTTTGTACCAGGAAGTAAACTCAAATAATTGTAAAGCAGATTTATGCCCATATGCAACTTCATAAATTTACAATCATGTCCATTAAAATTACAATAATCATAGACTATATAAGCTGAAATTGCAAGCATAACCCATATTTATATCTTGTCGCCAATGCTATATATATTTATTCCTTAACATTAAAACAATTCCAAACAATAGACTCGTGTGGTTTCATCATCTACCATCTCCATATAGCCAAAACAAAAGAAGAAAAGAAATATTCATGGAAACCTAGCACATAAAACTACTGGCAACACTTGCTAAAGTGTCTAAGATTGATGAAATCAAGAAACCAAATGCAAGTACCTTGACTAGAAAACCTCCTACTTGAGAATGACTCCAATCCGATTAATCAGAAATCAAAACATGACAAAAAAAAAAAACGCTGATTTATGTGAAACCCTAAGATCGGTGATGGAAATCTCAGAAACGGACCGTCTCTAAACCCAAACACCTAAACCCGAAATTCTACAAGGAAACAACAGCAACACAAGTAGCAGCGATTGTAAAAGGAAGATAACCCAGAATTGGGTGTAGAAGATGGAAGATTTAACAAAACAAAGGCAGAATTACAAACCGGTGTGTCAATTAAAATAACATACAAGCGAATCGCAGAGAAGAATTGAAACGAGAATTTGAATTTGAGGAGAAAGCAAACCTAATTTTGGTGCGATTGCAATTCAGTGGATACACAGGTACACACATGTGTGTATGTATCTATGCTTTGGTATTATTATTAGTAGAATAGAGAGGTTATGAGTGACTTATACGAGGAAGGGAAAGAGGTCATCTTTTTCATTTTTCATTTTTAGGGAAAGTATCATTCATTTTCTCTTTCCCAAACTATTCAATTAGACCCTCTAGTGTTTTTCTTTTCCTTTCTTTTTTTTAATGATTTACTATTTAAGGTAACAAATTCAAATTTAAAAGGTCACAAATTCGAATACTATGGGAGTAGGATTTTATGTGTTTATGTTATTTTGGGTTGGAGCATGTCGCATTTGTGTGATTTAATTGGGAGTGGATTATTATTTGACTAGAATGTCCGAACACGCTACTCGTGTCATTGTGACACTTTTCTATGGAATTCTATATTTTTTATTTTGTGTTTTTATTTTAAAATTAAATTTAATTTATGATCTAATAATTAATTTCTTGTAGGGAATCAATGATTTAATAAAGAAATTGATTACAGAGATAAAATCGCGGGGGGAAAGGGTTTGAATGGAATGTGAAAGTTGAATTAAACAAGAGACCGAAGCAGATAGGTCTATACAATTGTTATCAACATGTGACTTATTATAAAGGGTTAAGTTAACTATTTCATTCTGGGCC
Source organism: Plantago coronopus (assembly GCA_036897195.1). Classification (NCBI taxonomy): domain Eukaryota; kingdom Viridiplantae; phylum Streptophyta; class Magnoliopsida; order Lamiales; family Plantaginaceae; genus Plantago; species Plantago coronopus. Next base: position 368 of record JAYMSL010002669.1, on the reverse strand, counting down.
GGAGCATGTCGTACTTGTGAGGTTTAATTGGTTAATGTGGTTTGCAGGCTATTGCGTGAACCCAATAGATTTACTCCGTGCACAATAATGAGTAGCGGATACGTGAGGTATTTGTGTATCGGTTTTGGCTAGATCTTTCAAACCTCATGGGCTATTGGTGCTTGGTTGTTCTTGGGGTTTAGCCTTAATTGATTATCTTATTTGTACATTCTACAGTTACCGTTAATAATATTTTGCCTATTCAAAAAAAATGAGTAGCGGATACGGGTTCCCGACATTATAAAAAAAAATCACTATTCTAATTTACGAAGATTAGTATATTTATTGAGTTGGTCTTGGTGTAGACCACTCTATGGAAAGACCACAAA